>PITA01001835.1:0-179884 GCA_004023965.1 Spilogale gracilis
GGAGAAGGAAAGGAAATGGGAAGTGGGGTAAATTGGGGAGAGAGAGGAAACATGAGAGACTTTGGACTCAGAAACAAACTGAGGATCTTGGAGAGGAGGGGGTGTGGGGATGGGTGAGCCTGGTGGTGGCTGTTGAGGGCACATATTGCATGGAGCACTGGGTGTGGGGCATAAACAATGAATCGTGGAACACTGAAAAATTTAAAAAAAAAGAACTCAAGTGCTTAGAGAATACAAATCAAGGAGAAGTACTTACTTATGATATACATTTTTCCCAGAAGGCTTTTTTTGTCTTTTTGGGCTATTTACTATCCCACACAAGTCATACTTGCTGGTCTACTGTTCTTGCTACAGAGTTGCAAATATCTTAGAACTTTGTAGACGTTACAAGTTTTGAAATTTCTTTCCAAATTCAGTATGCTCTCCTTAATATCTAATTGGTAGTGATTTTGTTTGGTAGTGCATTTTGTTTGTTCCAGCTTTATAGCTAAATATTAGAACCTGCTGTATTAATTCAGTACACGAGAACCATTTTCTAAATTGTTCATATATACAACTCATCTACTCATATTCTATCTCACTCCTCCTTACACCGCAAGATTAGAAACGGCCATTTCAAAAAGTGTTAGCTTTTTGTCATCTGCACTCTTAAAAAAACAAGTAGAGGACAAGAGACAAGAAATGCTTCCTAGAACATGAGTAGGTCAGTGCTTTTGTCAATAGGCCTAATCTAATGTACTTCCTGATTTGGATAGAGCATTTTATCACTAGTTGATGTACAATATATTTTACTTACTTACTCGTTTATTTTCAATATCTGCTACTAGCATGTGAGCTCCATGAGCACAGGGATTTTTACCTGTTTGGTCACTCTTGTATTTCCAGAGCCTACATGTAATAATGGCTCAGTAAATATTGGTTAATTGAATGACAGGAAAGCTACCCATGTCTTACTGAGGCCAATATTAGCTCATGTACCAAGGGTAACTACAAGTAAGGAAGAGTGAATAAAAGCTAACTCATTTAGAAGCAGGATGGGGGGTTGTGGGGGTTAGGCAGGGGAAAAAATGAAACAGAATGGGACTGGGGTGGGAGACAAACCATAAGAGACTCTTAATCTCAGGAAATAAACTGAAGGTTGCTGGGGGTGGGTGGGAGAGGGATAGGGTGACTCGGTTATGGATATTGGGGAGAGTATGTGCTATGGCGAGTGCTGTGTATTGTGTGAGACTGGTGATTCACAGACCTGTACCCCTGAAACAAATAATACATTATACGTTAATTTTAAAAAAAGGTAACTCATTTTTACTGAGTATTTTGCTCAGTATCAGATCTTCGGTTGACTGTTTTACTTGGATTATCTCAAAAGTTGTATAAAGTAGAAAATATCCCCCATTTACAGATAAAGAAATTAATGTTCAGGAAGTTAATTGTCTTGCCCAAAGTCATACCATCAGTAAGAAGCAGGCAAGATTTTTTTGCCAGGAACACTGGCAAAAAAATTTAAGTAACAATAAAAAAAAAACAAAAAACCCAAACTGTGGGGGCACCTATGTGGCTCAGTCAGTTAAGAGTCTGACTCTTGGGGCACCTGGGTGGCTCAGAGGGTTAAGCCTCTTGCTTCAGCTCAGGTCATGATCTCAGGGTCCTGGGATTGAGTCCCGCATTGGGCTCTCTGCTTGGCAGGGAGCCTGCTTCCTCCTCTTTCTCTGCCTGCCTCTCTGCCTATTTGTGATCTCTCTCTCTATCTCTCTCTCTCTCTGTCAAATAAATAAATAAAATCTTTAAAAAAAAAAAAAAGAAGCGGGTAAGATTGTTATGCTAGAGCTCAACTCCAGATCCTTTGTTCTTTTACCACACCACTCTGATCTGGGAAATCCAAGAGAGCATTTATCTATACTACAACCTGCTGCCACTTAAGTTGTAATCTAAGGGAACCATATGCTTCCAGGTAGGGCTATATAATAGTCACCTTTGTTAAGCAAAAGAATTTATATGGTAGGAAATCACTTTGGATGACACCTGTAGAGAGGATATGTCAGTAAGGAGGCTTGAATGTAGTTCTGGATCTCCCCTCCCATTAGTGAACCATCAGGTACCCTCTCAATCACCTGAGTTTTCGGCAAAATGGCAGCAGGTAGTGGTTAGGTGAGGTGACTACCAGTGCCTCCTAACTCTCAGACTTCTTTTCTCTGACTATGAATGAATGGAAGATATAACAATTTAACCAGCATTGTTTATTTTCATAGTGGGAGCTCAAATGGCTTTCTAAATGTTACTTTTTCCATTAAGCCTTACTGAAAGGTCCCTCTCCCAGAAAGTAATGATAATTGGCCCATCATTTTTTAAACACTACAAAATTTTCATCAACTCTATTCCAAAATTCACAGTGACTGAACACTGCATATCTTATGCTTTCAATTTACCGGCCTTATGTTACCAATATACAGGGCTGCAATAATATTCACAATGACTTTTTGCTTCCTTATTGGAAAGTAAATGATCTTATCAGCTACTCTAGAATGTATCTATAGGACTCTTTGCATATGAGCAAATGTAGTTAGGGGAAGTAGTGTAATATGTTCATTCACTAAGTCAGTCAACAAATTATTAAAATTACATATATGTCAGGCACTGTGTTAGGTGCTAGAATACTAAATTTGTGGTCTTTAGACCAGCTCAATGCCTTATAATCTATATTGGGCAAGTTAATATCTTTAAATACCAGTTTTCTCATTTTTAAAAGAAAGTAATAATTGCACTACCTACTCCAACCCCCAGAGTTATAAAAATTAAATATGAAATGGTACAAAAATGCCTTATTAAACTATAACGTACTATTTAGTCTTGACAGTCTTTTATCTTAGACTCCATGTTTAGGATTTTAATTAATGTGGTTCTTTTAGTGCTTGGATCCCATTAGGATATTTTAGAATCAAAATCATGCACATAAACTCAGTTCATTGGTTCATACAAAATATCTTAGTGTGTCATTGGTAATTCTAGAAGCAGAAATCTAGCTCTACTAATGATAAAAGTTAAATTATAGTACCCTTGCTGATTTGGAAAGACTTCTTTAAAAAAATCCTTATGATGCTTGTTCACATTTTAACATTCTATAGATCACTCATTGCTCTTCTTTTCCATAGGAATTTATAGAAATATTTATGCAAGCATTCATTCCTTTTTTGTTTTAAATTAGTTTGTTTGGGTGTTAAATGTATTTGAATCTGTGAAATGATGGGTGCGTTTTTTTCAGTGTGGCAGAGATAGCAATTCCCTATGTAGTCAGTCACACAAGGGTAGTATTAACAGCCATGTTGTTCTATAACAATAGAAATGTTTGAATGAAGTGAAGTGTGCTATAGGCCGCTACCAGGGTGGGTTGTAATTTTCTCCTCTTCCCTAACAAAGGTTAAATATCTCCCAGATTGTGTGTATGAAAGCGACAGCTTTGTTGGTTCTATCTACTGTAATCCATAGCATCCTTTATTTAAATGATGATGCACTCGAAGACCACACCCTGCCCCATCGGGTAAAGGGAATCACTTGCAAACAGATACAAGTATGTCCATGTGAACTCTATTAGTTAAGCATATTATTGCAGCTGATATGCATCAAATTATGGGCCACTGGTTTCTTTACAAGAAAGCCTTGGAGGTAAATATTTACAATTTGGTTTCCCTCTCTTCCCCTTCAACTGCAAGTGCGATCAATAATTGTCATCACAAAATAAAACTTGGTCTGAGGTTTTGACATTGGCATTGCTCCCTAAGTGAAGGCAACAATAACTCCATTCACTGTCTACCTCAGTTCCATGTCTCTAAGGAAATGAGAATAAGGAGTGGTAGAAAGACAATTAGTTATCAGGGAAAGATGTCCAGAGGATCATTATAAAATATGTCCTCATTCATGTATTGAATGTCTGTGGAGGACATAGTGTAGTATGATGTACTGCAGTGTATAAGTGTGTGTGTGCAGGCCTGTGCTAGGGGTGAGAGCACGGTGAGCAGACAAGGTGTCATCTGCTTAGGAGAAAGAAACTGTACTTACACAGCATGACTTGGAAGTAATTCTAAACTAAAAGGAATTCAGGTAGAGTATGGAAAGGTGCTAATAGTGTTGGTATGGTCGCAAGAAGTACATAGTTACTAACGCCATCTCAGACATCTTCCCTAGGAAGCTACCTTCCTCTAAGTTAAGGAATTCTGGACTATTATTTCTTACCCTTCCACCACATTCAGCTTAAATTTTTCCCAGAAGTGCTAACTTTTCCCCCTTTATTGATGACATTATTTGTAGAAAGAACATTTTTGAAAGTATGGAAAAAGCAGTTTTGAAGTCCAAAGCTACCTTGAATCCATCATTGTAGTGTAACAGGCAGTTTTACCAGAACTGTGAGATCTCTGGGAATTGAAATCTTAATAGTTTATGTAGCAGGGAAGATAGCAGGTTTGAGAACATGGAGTTGAGAAATGAATTTGGATCTGAGTTGAGTAGCTATCACAGGAAGCCTTTCATAGACTGACATGAATTCGAAAGATTATATCAACTACTTAGCGGCAGGAGATAGATTGTGTTTTTGTGCAAAGATCCCACTACATTAAGGAATGAGAAGTAAGAGGAGGAAAAAAAGCTTTAAAGCAAAATCAAAGAAGCATGGTAGGTGAATGCAAAGGAACAGATCCCCCCCCACACACACACACAGCTAAAGTCTGGTACCTGCATTGAGAGGGAAATCTGGTGCTTAATTCCTAAAAGGCAATTAGCCAATATACTGATGTTACTGGAGTGTTGACTCTTAATGAATCAACTCATCCTGCCTAAGGAAATAAGAAGTACTACTTCTATTGCGAACCATCTCTTCTGGTGTTCAGGGCTCCTACAAGAGTTAGTAACACCTTTGGGTGCCAGAGACAAGGGCAATAAATAGAAGGACTGTCAAGAGGCTAGTAACAGTGGTCCCAGTACCAAACTTTGGCCATCATTCCCCACTACAGTTCCTCCAAACAAGGCTTAGAAAATAAACTGCAATTCTGTGTTTGAGATGCTAAAGAAGTATAGAATGATGGGTCTGAGTCAGAAATAATTGAGGTTTAAGTAAAATTTTGATTATTCAAGAGCTCATTATCTGGTTTGTGGATTTTCCATACCCTTGGTATTCTTTATTCTCCATTCTTCTGTCTGCCTTTTGGTGATTTTACTGTAAGCTCATTAGTTATTTTACAAGAAGGTGGATAGGGAAGGAATAGGAGAATGACACTTTTATCCCCCAGTTTTGCTACCTATTAGTGAAGAAGCTGATGGGAAAGAAACAAACCATGAGCCAAAAGGAGAGGTTTGAGGTCTATATGAATTTCATTTTTCTTCACAGCCTCTATCCCCTGTAAAAAGGTGAACTAATTGCATGGCTTTGGTGAGGGTGGGAGGGTGGAGTGGGGAGAAGCAGCTTCCTGATAAATGGAGGACAATCAGCCCCTTTAAAAAAGTGCTGAAAGTTCTGTTTTTCAGACTCTTTTATCACTAAATTAGGTCAGAAAATACACTAAACCAAGCAAATGTCCTTTGGTTCCTGGTTTTCAGACCATTTTATCACTAAATTAGGCCAGAAAATACACTAAACCACGCAAACGTCCTTTGGTTCCTGGTGAGGGGTAGATTAAAAAAAATTAATGTGACATTTGTAATGATAAGTTGTGAATTTTTTAGTGGTGGTGGTCTGTCGCCGCCGGGGGCCAGCCTGGGCAGAGATGTGGGTCCTGAACCGCGAATGTCTGGTGGGCAAAATAATGACACGGACACGGAAATCTGATGCAAGCTGGTAGACCCGAGGTCAGTCAGGAGAGACCTATGAAGCAGGCTCAGCCTCACGCTCTGGCTTTTTAGCATTGGCTCTCTAGCTCTAGCTCTCTAGCTCTGGCTTTGGCCCTCTTGCTCTACTTCTCTCTCTTCTTCTGTCTCTCTTCTTGCTCTCTCCTCGCATTGCTTCTGTCTCTTTGCTGGCTCTTTTGCTGTTTGCCAGCTCTCTTGCTCTCTCCTCTAAGGCTCTCTTGCTGCCTCTTGCTGCTCTCTCCTCTATGGCTCTCTTGCTGTTTAGGCCTTTGTCTCTCTTGACTGACAGGGGCCCCAGTCTTTTATTATTTAAAAGTGAGGAAGTTGGGTGGTGCAGTTAAATCTTTAACTGCTTTTGCACCTGCTCCCTTGAGACAGGATTAGTATTGTTACTGCAGGGTACAGAGTGATTGCTTAAACTCACAGAAGTTGAGACCATTGAGGCACAGGGATCAAGAAATACAAATAAGAGATACAGAGATATGATTACCGGGAGGAAACTATATGTCTTGAATAAGCACACAAAGGACATATTGCCCTGACCCACAGGGTATGTGGCTTTCTGGATTCTAGGCGGGGAAAGCCCAGAGGGGCTTTCATTCATATTCACAGGTACCTCCACCAAAGTGTTCCTGTGGCTTGGGCCTGGCTGGAGGGGCAGATCACGCACCGTCCCAGACAGTGGTCAGAATTGTTCATTTTTCTGAATTACCTCTAACAAGTTCATTATTCATTAATACTGTCATCTACGTTTAACCTCACTCATAGTTACCCCAGCTCCTGTTTTAATCCCTTTTACTAGAATGACTGGGCTGTGTTCTGTTTAATTCATTTCCTTACTCCCAAACTAATTATTTGGGGCTGATAATTAAGCCATATATATAATTTTCTGGCTTATTTATGAAGCACAGGTCTAATTTTGTTATAATACATATTTTGGAAATGTCAAGGGTTTTTAATCATGGATGAATTGATTTGGATCACAAAGGGCTGTCCTTTGTGGTGGTCCAGGAAGCAATAAAAGTGACATTTATTTTAGCAAAATGTAGCATGTAATATAGCTTGTGGTTTACTTACAATGAGGGAGAAAGAAGTCAAAGGCTTAGAAAATAAAATCCTAGGTAATCTTCAAGAAGAAAAGGATTAGAAGATGAAGAAGTATAATTGTGTTTAATAAAATATTTTAAAAACATGTTAGGCAAATCTATTTTTGCAGAATTAAATAACAAATGATAATAAAAGTCAGAAGATCCTGTTTTTGTATAAATTATTTATTTCTAAAAATGTTACATGTGCTCCAGCAAGAAAATTTTGTGTCAAATATACATGAAACTAATATTCTTATATTTTAGAAGGATAATATTCTTATATTCTAGAAACAACAGAAATGCCTCATAAATAATATCAGTTGTGCCTTCAGTATTTGTGAGTAAAAGATGTATTATGGCATAACTAGCTCCATCCTTGCAGAACTAAAAGAGTTCTGATACAGAGAAAATATTAGTACCATTGTTTTTGTTTATTTAAATCCTACCTTTTAGGGCTTAATTAATGTTCTATTTGGAAGGATTGCAATTAAGGTTCAATGTGCTTGAAAGAAGTTCCTTGTTCAGAATTGCCTGCTTACTGTGATGGCTTCCTCACTTCTTGTTTCTAGTAAATAATTTCTAAATAATTAACTAGGCAGTGGTACAAACTGACATAGTTAATTAGATTTTCACGACTCTTAGTAATTCTTAAAAGTACAACTCTCCTGATGACTAGAAACCCTAATTGCCTGATCCTTGGAGTGGTAGTTGGGAGACCCAACCCTGCCACTGGCTTGCTATGGGACTGCAAACAAATCACTTAGCCTTTCTGAGCTTTAGAATATCATATATTAACTGTATAATCATACTCTGGTCACCTCACAAAGAAGATGTGAGATGGATATGAAGGAGAGTTGAAAAGGAACATAATGAATAGCATGGAGGACATTAGGGGAAGGAAGGGAAAAATGAAGGAGGGGAAATCAGAGGAGGAGATGAACCATGAGAGACTATGGACTCCAAGAAACAACTGAGGGTTTTAGATGGGAGGGGGTTGGGCGTGGCTTAGCCTGGTGATGAGTATTGAGGAGGGCACGTTTTGCATGGAGCACTGGGTGTTATACACAAATAATGAATGAATCATGGAACATTACATCAAAACTAATGATACACTGTATGGTGAATGACATAATAAAAAAAGAGAAAAGGTTATAGCTTCATTCTTTTGAATGTTGCTGCCCATTTGTTGAAGAGGTGGTCTTATTCCCATTGGATATTCTTCTTGCTTTGTCAAAGATAATTGGTTATCTAATTATGGGTTTATTTCTGGATTTTCTTTTCTGTTCCATTATCAATGAGTCTGTTTTTGTGCCAGTACCATACTGTTTTGATTATGACAAATTTGTAAGATAGCTTAACGTCCAGAACTGTGATGCCTCCAGCTTTTTTTTTCAAGATTGCTTTGTCTATTTGGGGTCATTGTGGTTGCATACAAATTTTAGGACTTTTTAATTGTAGTTCTGTGAAAAATGCTGTTGGTATTTTTATAGGGATTGCATTAAATATGTAGATTGTTTGGGGTAGTATAGACATTTTAACAGTATTTCTTCTTCTAATCCATGAGCATGGAATATCTTTCCATTTCTTAATGTCATCTTTAGTTTCTTTTATCAATGTTTTATAGTTTTCAGAATATAAGTCTTTCACCTCTTTGGTCAGGTTTATTCCTAGATAATCTTATTATTTGGGGTACATAATAAATGGGGTTGTGTTTTAATTACTTTTTCTGTTACTTCATTAGGGGTGTATGGAAATGCCACTTTACTGAATTCTTTTATCACTTCTAGAAGTTTTTCGATGGAGTCTTTCAGATTTTCTATATAGAGTATCATGTCATCTGCAAAGAGTGAGTCTTACTTCTTCCTTACCCATTTGGAGGCCTTTTATTTCTTTTTGCTGTCTGTTTTCTGTAGCTAGGACTTTCAGTACTATGTTGAATAGAAGTGTTGAAAGTGGACACCCTTCCCTTGTTCTGGATCCTAGGGGGAAAGCTCTCAGTTTTTCCCTATTTAGGATGATGTGATCTGTGGGGTTTTCATATGTAAAAAAATCCTTTATTATGTTGAGGAATGTTCCCTCTAAACCTACTTTGTTGAGAGTTTTTATCATATGTGGTTGTTGTACTTTGTCAAATGCTTTTTCTGCACCTTCTAAATGATCGTATGGTTCTTATCCTTAATAAGTTCAAGCAGGGGGAAGGACAGGCAGGAGAGAAACAGGCTCCCTGCTGAGCAAGGAGCATGATGTGGGGCTCGATTCCAGGACACTGGGATCATGACCCGAGTTGAAGGCAGCTGCTTAACCAACTGAGTCACCCAGGCGCCCCATATTAACTCTTCTTTAAATGTGTGGTAGAATTTGCCTGTAAAGCCATCTGGTCTTGGACTTTGTTTATTGGAATTTTTTTGATTACTGGCTCAATTTATTTGCTGGTTGTTGGTCTGTTCCAAGTGTTCTGTTTCTTTCTGTTTCAGTTTTGTATATATTTCTAGGAATTTACACATTTTTTTCTAGGTTGTCCAATCTGTTGGCATATAGTTTTTCATAATCTCTTATGATTGCTTATATTCCTCTGGTATTGGTTATTATTTATCTTCTCTCATTTCTGATTTTATTTATTTGAGTCCTTTCTCTTTCCTTGATAAGCCTGGCTAGAGACCACTTTCTTACACCATACACAAAAATAAATTCAAAATGGATTAACAACCTAAATATGAGACCTGAAACCATAAAAATCCTAGAAGAGAACACAGGCAGTAATTTATTTGACATTGGCTATAGCAACTTTTTTCTAGATATGTCTCCTGAGGCAGAGGAAACAAAAGCAAAAATAAACTATTGGGACTACATCAAAATAAAAACCTTCTACACACCAAAGGAAACAATCAACAAAACTAAAAAGGCAACCTACAGAATGGGAGAAGATATTTGCAAATGACATATCTGATAAAGGGTTAATATCCAAAATGTTTAAAGAATTTATAAAACTCAATACCCAAAACCAAATAATCCAATTTAAAAATGGATGGAAGACATGAACAGACATGTCTCCAAAGAAGACATTTAGATATCTAACAGACACATGAAAAGATGTTCATCATCACCGTCAGGGAAATACAAATCAGACCTACAATGGGATGTCACCTCACACCTGTCAGGATGGCTAAAATCAACAACACAAGAAACAGTAGGTGTAGGCAAGGATGTGGAGCAAAGGGAACCCCCTTGCGTTGTTGGTGGGAATGCAAACTGGTGCAGTCACTGTGGAAAACAGTATGGAGGTTCCTCAGAAAGTTAAAAGTACAACTACCCTATTATCCAGCAATCACACTACTGGGTATTTACCCAAAGAATATAGAAACACTAATTCAAAGGGACATGCATCCTCATGTTTATAGCAAGCATTATTTATAATAGCCACTATATGAAAGCAACCCAAGCATCCACTGATTGATGAATGGATAAAGATGTAATGTGTATATATTATATATACATTATATAATGTATATATAATACACACACACACACACACACACACACACACACAATGGAATCTTACTCTGCCATAAAAAGAATGAAAGCTTGCCATTTGCCACAACATGGATGGAGTTGGAGAGTGTATAATGCTAAGTGAAATAAGTTAGAGAAAAACAAATACCATATGATTTCAACCATTAGTGGAACTTAGGAAACAACAAAAAGCAGGAGGGGGGAGGGGAATAAGAGAGAGGGAGAGAGATAAACCCAGAAACAGACTTTTAATTATAGAGAAAAAAATGATGGTTACCAGAGGGGAGGTGGGGGGATGGGTAAAGTAGATGGTGAGGATTAAGGAGTGCACTTGTCATGGTGAGTACAGGGTGATGTATGGAATTATTAAATCATCGTATTGTACATCTGATGTTAATATAACACTATGTGTTAACTAACTGGAATTAAAATAAGAACTTTTTAAAAAGTAAAGGCAATCTCTGAATATGTTATTATTGTTAACATAAGAAAATCAAGTATTTATTTAATGATAACAGTATGGAAATGTTCCTGCTTTTGAGGCTTTTTTGAATTTATCTACGTCTTGTCAATAAGCTCCAACTTCTCATTGAATCAGACAAGACAGTACATTTGGCAGTATGGTTCACCACTATGCTGAAGGGCAGAAGCAGCCTTTTTTTTTTAATGTAGCTTCCTAGAAGATTTCTGGGAAACAGCAACAGACATATTGCCATTTTTAGCCTAATCATTTTGTTGACCACAAGGCAGAACGGCAGCAAGCTCAGATGGGAGAACTGTAGTCATTATCCAAAGGTCAGATGTGATAAGCAGGCTGCTACTTCTTCCCCTAAATCTCGTCTGTCTGGAGGGGCGTGTGGGCAACAGGGGAAGTCAGAAATCTTACTGTCAAAGTATTTAAGTGATTTTATGCAAACAGAGCTGGATATATTCTGTCCAGGATAACAGGATTCCTATCTTCAAGGAGTTCTTAGTCTCAAAGGAGGCAACAGCAGGAACTTCAGGCAGAGTCCATATTTGTCTTGTTGCTTGACTCAAAGTAGGCATTCCATAAATGTCATTGGGTTGAATGAATGGGTGGACAGAGGAGTGATGCATGAACAGTAAACTCTCAAAGGTAATTCCTTGGCATTACTGTTTGGGAAAACAGGGATAATAACTTGAAAACCTTTAGCAGTGTAACTTGAGAGTCAAGTATCAATTTATGCTAGATATTGAAGTAATTGAAATTTAGACCAAGGGTGGAAAATACATTTATTATTTTTATTAATTTATATGTAAAATGAAAATGAAACTTGAAGTCTAGCTTTTCTATACTCTGTTGAAACACTGTATTATGAAGATGTAAGTTATGTTGAATAGTTTATCATAATTACTTCTAATCAATTTGATTTATTTTCTACCAAAAGTCTTGGAGGTAACATTTATACTTTTTCTTTCAGTGATAGTAATATAAAACAAAAACTTTAATCCCGTACAAACCCTACAGGGAAGGTAACATAGTACAAGGGAAAGATATGTAGCCAGAAGATATGGGTTCTAGTCCCTCTCCACATTCATTATAATTTTGGGTAGATCACTGAAGTTCCCCTGAGATGAAGTTTTCTCATCTATAAACCAAGGACATTAACCTTTTTCTCCATCATAGAGATGTTGTGGAAGTACTTGGTAAGTGTAAAATTCTGTAATAATGTCATTTATTGTTAGGGAAATTATTAGAAATAATGTTGTAGTGTTCCAAGACTTTGGTTTCTGGTATTCTGGTGTAGAAGGTGGAGTGTGGTCCCTGAATGTTGGCTACCACCCTGAGAACATTCAACTTAAAGATGGTTATATAGAAGATTCGTGGGGTGGCTGGGTGGCTCAGTTGGTTAAGCATCTAACTCTTGATTTTGGCTCAGGTCATGATCTCAGGGTCATGAGGTCAAGCCCTCCGACAGGCTCCATGCTGAGTGCAGAGTCTGCTTCAGATTCTTCGCCCTCCCTCTCCCTCTGCTCCCCCCCTTCTCTCTCTCATAAATATATATATACATAAATAAAATCTTTTAAGAAAAAGATTCCTGAACGTTACCATTAAATAAAATGTATTTAACATTTAATTGTTGAACAGATTGTAAGGTATAAGTTTACACTCCATTTAGATGGTGATACTTTTTTGAAGACTTTTCTTTGTATATCTAGGCTTTATTTATATTTGCCCAACTGCATGGCATATACCATGCATTTCTCTGGTTTGCAGTGAACAGAATAAAGTTGTTTCATTGATAGGCCCTCATAGCATTTGACAAGCACCAAAGTTGTTAGAAGCTTTGCGTTAATATAAATGTCACTCCCACTAAACTATAAAATAACCATTTCAATTTGGACGCTCATTATCCTATTAAAACATAAATCAGTTCACTTTCCTCTAAAATGTAACTACATTTAAGAGCAATAGGCAAGCCACAGCCATTCTTTATGTGTTAAATGAGGTTGTTAGTGTGTCACCAAATGCTCAAATCTGGATGTTACTGAAGCACAATCCAGCCTCCAAGAGGGAAGACAACTATTAAGAATGAGCTTAGAAAAAGACATTTTGTAGATGTATTAAAATAGAAAACATAAGCTGATTAGGCAAAGTTCCAAAGATTCATTAGTTTATTAAAGTAGATTGAAATGAATGTTTGAGAGATTTAAATAAATTAACCTTTAATGAGTACCCAGGGGCCAAGGAAAAAGAATGACAGAGGATTAGGAGTATTTTGTCTGATTGTTGCATAATGCACACTGATTAGACTTTTTTCTGAATGCTCATTGCTGTATAACAATACTAATAAATAAAAAAGATTAAATTTAGAATACCTCCAGATTGTAATTGTTGCCTGTTCTTATGTGCACACAAATACCAGGCTTGAATTTAATAGTAGTCCCTATAACTCTGGCAGAGAGAGACAAGAATTTTTGTCACTACAGCGTTATTTTTTTTGAAATGTGTCATATGTGGTGAGCAAAGCTTTGGTACAAAGCTTTGGGTAATTTATTCCTGATATGCTGGACATAATTTTATCATTTTGGCATCAGATTCTTATTCTGAGTTTTGCAGTACACGTGCTCTAAATAATAGTAATTGATAGCAAGTTACTTAGAAGATGTGTTGGTATTTAAACATCTTTTTTTAAAAAAAAACTTTTCTGAACTTCTTACAAGTTCTGACTTATACTTAGAAAAATTCTTTTTTTAAGATTTTATTTATTTATTTGACAGAGGGAAAAACAGCTAGAGAGGGAACACAGCAGGGGGAATGAGAGAGGGAGAAGCAGGCTTCCCACCAAGCAGGGAGCCCAATGTGGGTCTCGATCCCAGAACTCTGGGATCATGACCTGAGCTGAAGGCAGATGATTAATGACTGAGCTACCCAGGCACCCATAATTAGAAAAATTCTTAAGGAGAGTTTTTGGGAACAGTGTTAGAAATGCTTTGGTTTTTCTCAAGGTGCCTTAACAGTATTGCTTTCAAATCATTTATTGACTGCAAAGTAAGTTTTGAATTGGTGGTACAAGAACAACTTGCCCATTTCCCAACTGAGTTAATAGAAAAGTAGACACCATAGCCTGTGTCTTTATGGCCTGTTTTTCCACTATAGCTAACTGCTTCCTTTGCATTTTTCACATTTTACCAGATTGTTCTTTAAAAAAAAAAGATTTATTTATTTGAGAGAGAGAGAGAGAGAATATGCATGATGGGGAGAGGCAGAGGAAGAGGGAGAGAAATCCTCAAGCAGATTCCTTTCAGAGCATGGAGCCCGGCATGGGGCTCGATCCCACCACCCTGAAATCACAATCTAAACCAAAACCAAGAGTCAGATGCTTAACTGACTGTGCCACCCAGGCACCCCTTACCAGATCTTTCTTAAAGTTCAATTTTATCACCGAAGAATCATTGAGATTGCAGGTAACATAGGCAAAGCACACTGCAACTTGATTTTATTAAAAGTAGTTATAGTTTAGACACAGTGCATCCCAACATTCTTCATGACATTGTGCACATAGTTAAGTAAAAAGAATGGTCTACTCAAGGCAGTGGTGACTGGCCTGCAGTCCCAAGGGATGGAAGATTTGAAGCCAATCCCGAAGGCAATTTGGAATTTTTCTCTGGGGATAAGAAGAGAGACATAATATTTCTGAAGTATTTTAGCTGGTATCTCCTGGAGCAAGGAAAGGAAAGTAATCTTGTAATTATACTTGCCTAAAATTTTTTCCAAGACTTCAGTTTCTTTTTGTTTTTGCCAGCAGCCCTTCTAATCTTTCTTTCCATTTTTTCCATAGAAGCATCATAAAATGGACAAATTTAGGTCTAACCAATTCATACCACACAACCAGTACTGTTTTCTGCATATTGTAGGTAATGAGTAAATGAACTTACCCTCTAAGTGTTGCCTGATTTTAACTTAAAAAAAAATAAAAACACTTTGGTCAGCATATACTTATTTGCTCCATTTACAACAGTGGTTTTCAGTCCTGGTTGTACATTATAGTCACCTGGTAGTTTTTAAAAGCTAGATCCTAAGGCCCTGCCAGGACCAATTAAATCAGATTTATGGGGGAGGGCCAGGTGTTGATGTATTTTTACAAGTTCTCCAGGTAACTTTAATATGTAACCAGAAATGAGATGCACTGCCTTGAAGTCTTGATCTTTTCTGGGGACACTTCTAACAAATATATGAGGTTGGAGCTTCTTTTGGCATTGTTCACTTTGTGGCAAACCCAGTTCTGGTCACAAGTGTATCAGAGAAAACAGTTGCCTTTTAGGAGCCCAAAGGGAGGACTCATAAATAGAGTTGGGTTAATGCACTGCGACTATATGGTCATGCTTGGCATCTGCCCAGGAGGCTAGGCTACTTGGTTAGGTATTCATGGCCTTAGTTCATAGCTATTTCATTTCATCTTTCCACCATCATCCTAGGCAAGTGTGCAATTTCCAGGAAAATCTGAGCCTGTAAATATACCAAAGCTATAAATTTACCAATCCACATCTGTCTTTGAAGAATGCCTTTCCCAAAAAAATAACAACAACAAAAAGAACCTAATGGAAGATGGAAATGGATTCAGTTAGGGACCAAATACAAGTTGGAATGATCTTGGCTTTTGAAACCCCTTCCAAGATCTCAGGAATGTCGGTTGGACTTAAAGGATGTTTGGTTCTATTCCAGTCCTGGATTCTTCTTAAAGGTAGTTTTAGAAAGTTACTCTGCTTTCACATTCTGACTTCATCTGGTACAACAGATTCCTCTATTGTGTAATCAGAATAATTGGGCTGTCCATTTGCTGTCTCTGGAGTGCCTAGAACTCTTAGGTGTTAAGGATCTGTGCAGTGTTTAAGGCCTCTATCCCATGAAGTAACAGAACTTTAACTTCCATGCACTGCTCTTTGGTTGCAGAGAAACTCTTAAGTTGAACTATTCATGAAATTGAATTTGGCTATAGCACTCTCTTCAATGCAATCCATCACTTCACAATCTCCTAGGAACCCTGATTTGCTCTGTCAGTTATTTGTCTCAAAGCATCTTTTCTGAAATGAATTTACTTTAAAGTTAAAGGTAATTAGAGTGCTTCTTCTCCAGGAGACAGTTACATTGCTATATTCTGTGGCAGAATGAAAAACAACATAGCATTAATTTTCCAAGTTTTTTTGAATATTGTTAAAAGAAGAAACATCAGCTTAATCCAACATACTATAAAAGCCAAAAGACAACTGCTAATAAAATACAAGGTTTTCTAATAAGACCATTTTGAGGAGTTCTTTGGGAGGAGGAAAAAAGAGAGAAGGGAGGAATGGAAGGAATTTATTAAGTCTTCCTGACCTTCAAATACACTTTGTTAGTGAATGCCGTAGACAAAATAAACCAAGTCTGAGAGCTATTATTAAAATGTTTTTCTCTCTCCTTAGCTGAATAGTATGTTATCCTGCCTCTTAGACTATTCTGCTTTATATTTTTCTGGATGAATTGATATCTTTTGATAGGCTTTGCTAAGAATACATAGTAAAGGTCAAGTATAAGCCATTTGCGGGTGTTCCCTGGCCGCCTTTATGTCATGGTAAATAGAGATTGGAAGTGGTTTTATTTTCAGCATAGCTTTGTGGATATGCTTCCAGTGGATTGTGCTTTTTCTCATACTGAAGCTCACAAACCTTACATGATTTTCAAGACTGCAATTTAAGAGCTTTAAAATGGAGTCATCTTGGACTCCTTTATTCTGCTCAACTCCCAGATCTAATTAGACAACAAATCCAGAGGATTCTACTTCATGAATATCTCTGAAATCCATTCATTTTCCCCCCATGCATTGCCACCGTCTGAAGTAATACTACTATCATCTCTCCACCCTATCACTCTGGTGTTCTAACTGGTCTCTCTACCTCTAGTGGCTTCTCACCTCCACTGCATCCTTCATTCTGCCATAAATGTAAGCTTTCTAAGGCACAGATCAGATGTTGGCAACCTTCCACCCATAATACACACCAACCCACAGACATCCAGAAGGAACTCCAAGGTCCTAATAAGTGCTCTGATAGAAAGGTTCTGTGTATTCCTATGGGGTGAGATTTTGGGGATTAAGAAACATTTCACTGAAGAGGTGACATTTCATCAAGGTTTTGAAGGATAAATAAAAGCTCTCCATGTGGAAAAAGGGAAAAATTATAGTTCAAGCAAAGGGAGTGGTATGTACAGAACATAGAAAAGAGAACCCAGAAACAAATCCATGCATATAGTGTCTATTGAACATCATGAAGGGTGCAAAGAATTTTCAATGAGGAAAAGATAGTCTCTTTAGTAAATGGTGTTGAGAAAACTGATATCCACATGCAAAAGGAATGAATTTAGACCTTTATCTTAAACATACACAAAAATCAACTCAAAATGTATTAAATATTTAAATATAAAATTTTAAACTAAAATCCCTAGAAGAAAACATAGGTGAAAAGCTTTATGACATTGGTCTTGGCTATGTTTTCATGATATGACACCAAAATCATAGGCAACAAAAGCAAAAACAGACAAGTGGTACCACATCAAACTAAAAAACTTTAGAAAGGAAACAATCAACAGAGTGAAAAGACAACCTACTAAATGGGAGAAAACATAAAGTGCTAATCTCCAGAATATATGAATAGCTCCTACAACTCAATAGAAAAAAAACCCTAATAACCCAATTTTAAAAAAAGGCTAAAGACTTGAATTGACATTTCTACAAAGAAGATGCACAGATGACCAAGATATATATGAAAAGATGCTTAATGTCACTACCATAAGAGAAATGCAAATCAGAACTACAATGGATATCACCTCACACTTGTGAGGATGGCTATTAAAAAAAGTGTTGGCAAGAAAGTGGAGTAATTGGAACCCTCATATAATGTCGGTGGGAATGCAAAATGGTACAGCTACTATGGAAAAATATATGGAGGTTCCTCAAAAAATTAGAAATAGAACTACTGTATGATCCAGCAATCCCACCTCTGGGTATTTATTCCAAAGAACTGAAATCAAAATCTCAAAAAGATATTAGCACCGGCATTCTTGATAGTACTATCCACAAGAGCCATAATGTAGAAATTACCTAAATGTCTAATAGATAAATGGATTAAAAATAGTAGGATGTACATACAATGGAATATTATTCATCCATAAAAAAGGAAATCCTGTAGAATGTAGGAACATGAATAAACCTTGAATACATTATGCTAAGTGAAATAAGCGTGTCACAGAAGGACAATTCTTGCACGACTCCACTTACATGAAGTATCTAAAATAGTCAAACTCCTAGAATCAGAGTGCAGAATGGTGGTTACCGGTGGCTGAGGGGCAGGAGGAATGGGCAATTGCTAATCAATGGGCATGAAGTTTGAATTACACAAGATGAATAAGTTCTAGAGATCTGCTGCATAACATCATGTCTATAGTTAACAATCCAGTACTATATTACACTTAAAATTGTGTTAACAGTATAGATTTTATGTTGTGTTATTACCCAGTAAAATAACTTTTAAAAAAGCACAGATGTGAAAAGGCATAGCATATTTGAGGAATTTGAAAAGTTTGGTATGAATGAAGCAAAGTGTATCTGTGGAAAGTAGCAAGAGACAAAGCTGATGTAGTAATTTGGGCCAGATTTCCTGTGTATTTATCTGCCTTCCTTTCTAATAGTAATCTTTTTGAGGAAAGAAACTGTGTCTTATTGAATCCTGAAATGCTAGGGCCTAGCGTACTGCCTGGCACACAGAATTATTTGAATAAATTAGGTGAGTGAGAAGAAAGACTATCTGTCAATATTATTTCATAGATTCAGTCGTTCCAATACATACTGAATACCTCAGACTCCAAGCTGGAGCAAAATTAAGGTCCTGCTCACTCTTTTATACAGCAATAAGTAAAACTTGTTTCAAACACAGATTAGTTCTTTTTTTTTGCAGGCTTTTTCCTTTATAGTCATGTTATCTTCTCAAGGAGTAGATTCTATCTTTCTCCTCAGTAGTATGTTTGACTTCAGCCCAGGGACATCTCTAAAGGAGTTTATCACTCGTCGACACCCTGATACTCCTCAGGTGGAGTTGTTATATTGGAGGTGTGGATCTATACAAGGTATACTATCATATTACAGAAATCTGTTTTCTCCTATATGTTTAATTTTGCAGCTTATGCAGAGTTGTTTTTCATACATTCTTGAAAGAAAAACTAATCCAAAGGAGGATCAAATATTAGGAGTGCAGAAAGCATACTCCAGAACTGTAGTGATACAGTATAGCAAAATTAATGGGGTTGGGAAGGTAAGAAGGGAGATTAAAATTTCTTGAACATGTGAATGAAGAGCTACTGTATTTATGTAGTTCTGTCCTTAGGGAATGCTAAATCATTAACTCATCATTGGTTAATTAGAAGGCAATTAAAATTGTACCACAGTGATTGGATCAATTGTTAATGAAGGCTGAATGAAATGAAAAAAGGAACTCTAGTGAAATTAATATGTACATTTTAGGGAAAACAAAGATACAAATGTTATTCATGCAGTGCCTCAGTCTTGAAGGATACCAATATCCTTCTAGCATTAATTGATAGAATTAACTCTGCAAAGACCAGAGTTCCAGCTCTCACTCTCCCCTCCAAAGCATCTGACACTGAAATGCAGGTTTATCTGACTGCTGCTTCGATATTCTCTCACTTACAGCATGTGAAATTATTTTTGCTGAACCTTGTTTATAACATATTTACTGGAGTCTTAAGAATCTATGAGAACAGATTGGTGTACTCTCTGTGTAGTAACTGTTCCTACTGAAAGGGCTGGCTCAGCTAAGGCTCCTGACCAGATCCAGCTGACTAGCTAGTTTTCAAAACCAGTGGAGTGGTTTCTACAGGGAGGACTGTGCTTGCTTTTGATAATTACCTCAGCTTTATGAAATCAATCAGCCTGAAGGGAAGACCTCATTACAGATCTGACAAGATAGACTCCAGTTTCAATACCAGAACAACTCTCTGTCCTCAGGCTCTGAAATCTTCAATTATTTATTTTATTTAGACAGAGACACCCATAATACAGTGCCTCTGGGCACATTCTCAGGCAAATATTAAACAGATAACCTAATGGTCAGTGTGTTAGGAACCTGCCCTTTTGCTGTCACTCAAGTGGAAAATTGGTCAACAGGAATTGCAGAATAGCCTAGAGCCAGCTCAAAGCAGGCACTGATGAATCACCATCTTTCTAATCCCCCACCCTCAAAGATGTGGAGAGAAGGGTGGTTGCTGTAACTGTTCCCTGGGCTAAACTACAGGAAAATAAGACTTGCTCTTCTGAGTTCCTCTGAAGACTGCCAGACTTTATCCTAAGGAAAATGATAAATCACCCATCTACCATCTGTCACTTTGAACTGTTCTATCAAATCAACACTTTTTTTGAACTTTGTTTTCATTGAGAAATGTGATTTTGCTGTGTTTCCCAAGCCTTACACTGTATGGGGGAAAAGGATCCTAAAGCATTCTTTTTCTTGAAGTTGCTTTCCTGTTCACGGAACTCAAGCACCTTAACAGATGTTGTTCAGACTTTTCTGGAATAATTCACCTTTACTAAGCCTGAGACATGTCAGCCCCACAGAAAAAGCACAGAGAACATTCTGAGCATAGGAAAATATGGATTTGGAGAAAAATCATCCTTCTCCATTCCAGCTCTCATGTCACTGTTAGCAGTGTTCTTATAATATAGCAGCCAGCCGAAACTGAGCACTGATTAAAGCTTTGCGAGGAGGCATTTCAGTTGTAAGGGTAAAGTGTGGTTCTTTCATGTTGGAAAGTTCAAGGTAACAAATATGGTCTTCTCTCCTAAAAATAGTACAAGCAAAGAGCCATCACCAGCTATTCCCAGCATTATTTATTAATGTTTTACCTTGATGGCTGTGCATTATCTGAAAGAAAAAGAGGTTTATAAAATGAATGCAGAGCTAACATCTCCCAAGCTGTAAATAGGATGTATCCTGGGGGCCTAAAGAGCCAGCCACTCAAACTTTCTTATTCCATTTTTGAGGCAAATTCATATAAACCCTTGATTAGACTAGAAGAAGAGAGCTATAATGTATGCTAGACCCTAAATATACATTCTCTCATTGAATTTTCCTCACTTCCCTATAGGAGGGGGCATTATTCCCATTTTAATGTGCAGAAGCAGAGAGATCAAGAGGCTTGCTTTATACCTCTTGTAAATGATACACCTAGTAACTGGCAGGTGTGGGTTTGAATCCAGGTCTATTCTAGAGCAGCACTGTCCAGTAAAATTTTCTGTGGTGATGGAAATACTCTGCACTGCGCTTACTATTACAGTAGCCACTAGGTGCATATGCCTATTGAGCACTTGAAATGTGGCTTAGTGCTGCTCGGGAACTAAACTTTTCAGTTCATTTCATTTAAACTTAAATTTAAATAGTCATATGGCTACTGTGGCTAATGGCTACTGTGGTGGACAGCATATCTCTAGGAATTGCCTTTTCTTGGCTATAGTTTGTATAGCAGGACACTGTAACCTGGGGTGCATAGAACTAATAAGAAAAGATCCATACATGGCGTTTCTTTTATAGTGTTTTCTCATATAAGGGTCTTAGTCAGTGGAAGGACAGTTTTGCCTTTGGAAATGGAGAATGAAGTTATGCAGAATCAAGGTTAGGGGTAGAGTGTATGATCATCTACCACCACTCCCCAAAGAGTCTTCAGGCATCCTAGGATAGAGGGGATACCGGGAATGCTGAAGGAACCCCAAAACCATACTTCCTTCTTCCCTTCATGACAGCCCCAACAGCAGGATGTTTGGCATCCGGGGTGGGAAACATGACTATTGTACCCAAGTTGTAGCTGAGTTCAGTTCAATATGCATTTCTGGAGTGCTTATAACATTGTACAAGGCATCATGTGAGGCATCGTGGAGGAGGAGATTTTAACAATGACTGGGATGTAAAGTGTATGTTAAAGGAGTTTACAACCTAGTGGCAGTGAGTAAGGCAGGAGAGAAGGGAGGCTAAGACAAATACTCAAATAACTATAAACTAAGGCATGCTCTAAAAGACATGAAAAATGCAGATGAAGATCTGAGGAGAACCAGAACAGTGTTTTAGAATTAGGGGGAAAAAAAAAGTTCCTTGCTGTATTATTAGCTATATGACCTTGGGAAATTTAAACTCTGCAAGTTTGCCTTTCTTGTAAAATGTGAAATAACTAGAAAATAAACTAAAAGATAATGTTTGTAAAGCAGAACACATTCTTAACAGCCAGTGAATAGTTGATCCCCTGGTAGACCTGCTCCATTGCTGTGTATGTAATGGGTTGGGCGGAAGTGGAAAAGTAAAGGCATCATGAAGGAAATAGCATCTGAGACAAACCCTTAGAGAAGGATAGTGTTTTGAAGGTTGGAAATCAAGAAGTAGGTGGTCGAGCAGTGTGAGCTAAAGGTGTGGAGATAGGAAAGTAACGGAACAATCCATTGAATACCAGGTAGTCCCATTTTGCTGGAGTGTCAGTCTTTTCTACTCAAAGCGTAACTCCCCACACCAGCAGGATCATCAGCATCATCTGGTACTTGTTAGCAAAGCAGACCACAACAAGAGTTATTAAATCAGAGTCTGCATTTTAACAAGCTCCCCTGAGAACATGTGTGTACATTAAAGTTCAAAAAGTGTTGGAGTAGAGTACAAGCTGGGGCTTGGTAAGAGACAGTGCTCAGAATGGGTAGGACTTTATTTTGAAGGACTTGAGTGGCTGACAAGTAGTTTGGGGAGTCCCTAAAAGTTGCTGAATGATCACAGTCAGTAAAAGTTTGCCTATCACCTGTATCACAGCTTGAAAGGGTGGCATAAATGTACATTTTTCCCTTAGTAGAAAAGGATTTGGGTCCTTTTCTTTCTCATCACTTTCCCTGTTCTCTTCACTCCCCTATTAATCTTTTACGAAGACTCTTGTTTCAACTAAACCAGTTACACGGAATACTGAACTCATGAAATTGACAAAGTAGGTTTTGTTTGTTTGACATCAGCTTCAAGACCTGGAACTGAGAAATGTTCATTGGTTTTGGCTGCTAACCCCTGTGGCTGGACAGTGATACTGCAGCCCAGATCTGTGAGACATTCTAAGTATTCCCTCGGAAGTAGCAAGTGGAGCAACTCAGTAGTGAGTGCTAAAAGTAGGGAGTCAGGGATGTTCAGGCCTACACTGAGGAAGGAGAAGAGGCTCCCAGGGATGGTTAAATCCTACAAAAGCACCTGCCAACACATTAAAGTCCTGACTATTATCCCAATAACCCTGTGTTTCTCCAAAACTTTTTAATTAAAAACTAATTTGGAGGGCATCTGAGTGGCTCATTTGGTTAAGCAACTGCCTTTGGCTCAGGTCGTAATCCTGGAGCCCTGGGATCAAGTCCCACATCGGGCTCCCTGCTTGGCAGGGAGTCTACTTCTCCCTCTGACCTCTCCCCTCTCATGCTCTCTCTCTCTTTCTCTCTCAAATAAATAGAATATTTTTAAAAAAAACTAATTTGTAGACCCTCTACTTTCCCTTATTACCATGGAGTCCCATGTGTGATTTCAAACTGAAGTCATTTGGAAAATACGACACACGTTACAGAAAATTGTTTTATATGCAAATTGGCTATAGTATTACTTTTGCCAAAAATTGATACTCTATTTTTTTCAGTCGAAATGTCTGTCTGGAGACATTTACCAGATTTCTCAGGACCTAACCATTTTCTTTGAAAGGGAACTAATCCAGAGTATAATTGTTTTTCCTTTTTGTTAAGATTGTGCCACCTTAAGTCTGTGGGCCACAGCTGCAGATAAGAAGTGGCAGGGACCAACAGGGTCATATTCCCTACGATTACCTGGAGCGATCATTAAGTGTTAGAGTGCATAGTGAAGGTTAACCCTAATTTGACCTGATAGTGGAAAGCTCTGTAAAGTGAATTGTGACAGTAACTATAACAGCAGCTGGACACAAAGAGATCTTTGACCTTCTTTCACAAGAGTCATGAAAATTCTTCAGTGCTCTCCTCAAAGCCCAGGAATCATTTGCATCTGTATGGCAGACATCATTGCATGTGAACTCACTGAGAGCCACACTTACTGTGAGATGTTTAATTTGCTGGTTCCATTGGATGAGAAATGTCATTCTCCAAGGACCCACCCCCACCCTTTCCTAATATGCATAGTCTCTAAAGTGGCCTCCTTTGTGTTATGAAGTCAGATAATCTGTATTTTGACTTGACATGAAATAAAAACCGGTCAGCTCTCTAAATCAGTCAACCTGGATTTAGATGAAATTACATTACTACATGGACTTAACTTGTAATCATAAGCTACAGCTGTAGCAAAAACCTGTAACATCAAAGTTTATTGTTTTCCTTTATTTTTATCAATTTATCCTTCCCTTTAGACAAACTGTATATTTTGTGGGATTAGGCAATGAGGGGACAAGATGTGAGGAGAAATGAATGAGCAAAATTCAAAGTTTTATTAAATTTATCCCCAGGAATAAAAGGGCAAGGAGTATGAGAACTATATAAGACTTTAGAAAATTTCTCCTTTTTTAAAGATGTATCTATCTATATAAGAGAGAGAGAGAGAACAAACACGTGGGAGAGGGAGAGGGAGGGAAGGAGGGAGAGAAAGAGAGAAAGAAAGAGAGAGAGAATCCCAAGCACACTCTTCGCTGAGCACAGAGCTCAACACTGGCTGCATCTCATGACCCTGAGCTCATGACCTGAGCCAAAATAAGAATCTGATGCTCAAATGACTGAGCCACCCAGGTGTGCCAGACTTTGGAAAATTTCTAACACTGCTCTGTTAACTATTCATGACTCCCTCATTTGTTTTTCTTATTGTAGTTATCAGTAGAACCCTTTTAAAAAGTTAGACATGGGGCGCCTGGGTGGCTCAGTTGGTTGGGCAACTGCCTTCGGCTCAGGTCATGGTCCTGGAGACCTGGGATCGAGCCCCACATCGGGCTTTCTGCTCGGCGGGAAGCCTGCTTCTCCCTCTCTCACTCCTGCTGCTTGTGTTCCCTCTCTCGCTGTGTTTCTCTCTGTCAAATAAATAAAAATATTTAAAAAAAAAAAAAAAAAGTTAGACATGCTGGGGCGCCTGGGTGGCTCAGTCCTTAAGCATCTGCCTTCAGCTCAGGTTATGATCCCAGAGTTCTGGGATCAAGCCCTGCATCAGGCTCCCTGCTTGGTGGGGAGCCTACTTCTCCCTCTCTCACTCCCCCTGCTTGTGTTCCCCCTCTAGCCGTGTTTCTCTCTGTCAAATAAATAAATAAAATCTTTAAAATGTTAGACATACCGTGCTCTCATTTTAGGGACAATAAGGAAGATAATAGTTGAATAAAATGTATTGTCCTTCACAAGCAGTTTGGGGGAGATGAAGGGAACCCTCAAAATAAGGAGGTGGTAGTTTTGAAAAAGGTAAGCAAAGCAAGGTGAATCTCTGGGAGCACAGCAAGGACTGGTCCCCAGATGAAGAAATCCCTGCCACAGCCCCCTGAAATTTAGGCCTGTCAGGAATTCTATAGATAAGATTCCTGTATTGCATAAAAGAATGAACTAAATAACCTCGAAAGTTTCCTCTTCATCTAACATTTTCCTAATATCTTCCTAATCTAATGCCTAGTAGAAAAATAGGAGAAATAGCTTCCATAAGAGATTTAAAGATACATTCTGTAGTTCTGGTGAGAATTACGATATGGTCATTGCTAAAATTTAAATTTAAGTTGCAATTTCTGCAGTAAGAATTCTTGAAATTAAAGTGATAGTTTTCTTTTTAGAATTTAAATCGTTTTAGTGGGGCTATTTTATTGACAGTATCACTCAGCTTGGATCACATATATATGACACAGAAAAGCCTCTAAGTACCTATTGATTTACTGATTTATTGGTTTATTTAGTGTTATCTTAGGGAGAAATAAAACAATACAATAAAAGTGGCTAGAAAGCACTGGTGTCAAAGGATTTTGCTATCTCTATAGTCCTTGTTCTTAAACTATAAATCTTTGGAGACTCTATCAGGTCCAAAATTATATAAAATGTGGATTCATATTCAATGAATCAAATTACTGAGTGATATGTCTTTCTCACCTTGATATGAGAGCACTTTCTCTAAGAAAGAAGGCCTGAGTTGGTGTGCTAAATTATCAGGATTTTTACATATCTGGGTCATATATGAGGTGGATACACAGAAAATACTTGAAATCTCAGTTTTATTGTGTGTCAAACAAAAATCTATATGCTAGTATGAAGAACAGAATACCTGAATCCCTAAAGTTATCATCTGGGGATAAATGAAAGGCAAAACAATTATAGTCAAATATCTATGACTGAATACTTTCAATACTTTTCAATTTAGCAGATAATTTTCCAAACTCCAGATTTTCAAACAGCAATGAAAAGACTCAATGAGGAAAGTAGGGTCTATCCTTGGATCAGAGCAAATTCAGACCACTTTACTCCCATTGTACATTAACAATTCTAGAAGTTGAAATGAAATAGAAATAGAAATTCAAAATATGGTAGTGGCAATTAATATTTATTGAGTATCTGCTATATGCCAGATTAAACGCAGAGTGTTCTACATACATAATTTCATTTTAATCCTTTTAACAGTTCCATGGGTTAGGCTCTGTTATTAGCTTTTTTTTAAATAGATTATGGCTCTGAAGTTCTGTAAGATCTTCAGTCATCTACTTGATAAGTCAGGGAAATGGATTAATATGTTATTCTGTAAATTTAAGAAAAAATTTTGATTAACCATCATGAATCAGAACCTCCTAATCTCTGAGCATTCCTTTTGATCAAGCTTTCACCATCCTGCAGTATAGCACTCAAATAATGGAGATGTATTTGAAATCTAATTATTTTAAGTAATGTTGATATAATCAGCATCAGAACTTTTAAGTTGTGGCATTAATTTATCTTTTTTATCTTTGCAACAACCTCATACAAATGTTATCAGTTGTTTTTACACATTATGAAACTAAGACTAAGGAAGATTACAAGAATTGTCAGGTAGTAAAAGACACAGCCAGGATTTTAACCCCAATCTGTCAGGCTCCAAAATACATACTGTTTCCACAATACCATTCCATCTTCCATGGAATTTGTTTTGTTTGGTATAATACTGCAGAAAGAAATACCAAGAAAAAGTTTTGCAATAGTACACTACTCACATTTGACTCTGGGACCACTCAGGTGCAAGAAACCTCTTCATTGTAAATTGTATTAAAATCTTGTCCCTGTAAGTAGTCTTGGTCATTATTGGAATATTTTTTAATAGATAGCAATTGATATTCGTTTCTTTAGTTCTAATCATGGTAAAGATTTAATAGAACATAGATATGATGCAGTGAACAGTTGACTTAAGATACAGAAGTGAGTTTTCATTCTTTCACTTACTCAGATGATATAAGGAAGAATGTTTGACAAGTCCCAGAACACATTTCAGAAGACATTTAATGGAGGTGTTCCAAGTAGACTCTGATTGCTAAAGAAATGGTATTTGTTACATGGGCTAAAAATAATAGCATAGGGATATTTTTAACTAAAAACAATAATGTAAAGACATTTTGTTAGAACCTTAGCCTTCATTTTACTAAAACTTGATTGCCTTTTAGCTGACTGGACTCCAAGCTTTTATTGATTCTTTACAACATTGTCTCAAGAATTAGGGGGCACCTGGGTGGCTCAGTAGGTTAAGCATCTATCTTTGGCTCAGGTCATGATCTCAGGGTCCCAGAATCGAGCCCCACATCCCCACACTGGGCTCTCTGTTCAGTGGGGATTCTGCTTCTCTCTCTCTCTCTCTCAAATAAATAAATAAAATCTTTTAAAAATATATTTAAACAAACAAACAAAGAATTATACAGCTGTGGGCCATAGAAAAGTTGAAGGTTAAAGAATGAGCCATGGCACGTCAACCTGATTCCTCTTTTGACAGGATTGGAGAATTAGTGGCTAAAAGGCTTAAGAGAGATCACCTAACTTTGGTCTTTAACAAAGCTTTTGATTCCACATTTCATGAAGTTTTAACTGAAACACTTGAAATTCCAGATGCTACTGCCAGAGGAGTAAGAAACTCTCTGCACATCCCTGGCTAAACCATGTAAGACTTGAAGAGTGCAAAGTGCCTTTTACCATTTTAGATGGTGCAACAGCAAGTAGTAAAGTAACCATGATCTGGCATCATTCAGAAAAGGATAGGAGTAACACTACCCAAACCCGGATCATAACTCCCCATCACTCCAACTTATTCCCTTGCTAGTTCCATATCTTTGTTTCCTTTTCTCATTTGCTATAGAGTTGGTTTTGGAAACCACTATGTGATCATTGGCAGTGACTTTGACACCAGAGTAGTCTAATGATTATAGCTACATCAACTCAACAACCCTTGCAGTGAAAGAGAGAATGGAAAAATGTCAAGAGATAACCGGAGAGAGGTGCCTGGGTAGCTCATTTGGTTAAGTGTCTGCCTTTGGCTCAGGTCATGGTCATGGGGTCCTGGGCTTGAGCCCCAAGTCACGTCAGACTCCCTGCTGGACAGGGAGACTGCTTCTCCCTCTCTCTCTTCCCCCCAACTTATGCTCTCTCTCACTCACTCTCTCTCAAAAAAAATAAAATAAATAAAATTTTTTAAAAAGAGAGAACCTGAGGAATACATGACCAAGCTTTTTCAAAGGAAGAGTATGTTCAACCGTAGCCACATTTAATGAGGGTCCTCTCTCTTTAAGGAAGGAGGGTGAAGATAATTGATAGCTTGTGGCCAAAAATGTTAATTTCCCAGAAACATCAGGGATCTTCTCAAAGATGAGCCATGATCTTATAAGATCCTATATTTTAATTCTGTACTCTTCAACAAAATTTAGAAAAAATTACACAGGGCAACTGGCTTTAAGGAACTCACCTGTTACTCCTAGATTCTTAAGATTTAGAGAGTTTCCTCTAGTAGCTTATATCTAGAGACATCCGAGTCCTTAATGGAGTCTGGATTTTGGCTTTCTTTTTCTTCTTTAGGATTGAACCAGCTGCCCTTTGACCCTGCCAACAACAACGAACCCCTGCAGTTTGGTAGTGCCAGTGGCCCTCTGGTCACAGAAGGCCTCATTGAGAATGGAGGGGAGTCAAGCAAGAAAAGAAAGAGAACAAATGCTCCTTCAGGTAAGCTAGGCAATAATGCACTGTCTTGAGCCAGTGCTGCTGAGTCACCATTCCCCCAGAGCCTAGTATGTGATTGGCACTATGTGGGCATTTGCAGGAACTACAGAAATGAGAGTCCCCTGCCCTCAAGGAACTCATGGTGGGATAGAGGGAAAGCACAGACGTGAATGAGTGTAATAATGAGACAGAGTATCACTCACAGTATTACACGGCTGTGTAAGTGTGGAAAAGGAGGAAAAAACCAGTGGGAGCACAAATGGGGAAGAGTGTAATTCAGCCTTGTGCATCATGGAACACTTCACAGCAGAAGTGATTTTTGTAGAGGCCCCTGGGTGGCTCAGGCTGTTAAGTGTCCAACTCTTGATTTCAGGTCAGGTCATGATCTCAAGGTCATGAAATTGAGCCCCAAGTTGGTCTTTGAGATCAAGTCCAGCATCGGGCTCTGTGCTGGGTGTGTGGAGCCTGCGTAAGATTCTCTCCCTCTCCGCATCCCTTCTCTCTCTCCCTCTTGCCTTCTCCCCACCTCTCTAAAAAAAGTGACATTTGTATGTACATGTGGTGTGCTACCTTCATTTTTACTTGTAGTGCAGATAACCGCATATATCTGCAGCCACCTCACCCCACCTTCTTTCTCTCAGTACGCACTCTGCCACATGCATTTTAGGCCCTTATAGCACTCTTTGAACAGGTGATGAGCAGATTTTCCTAAATCATTTATAACAGCCAACTGAGTTTTTGTCCTCCCCTGCACTCCTCCTTTACCTTCATGGTCCATTAGCCTATTCTCAGGCTAAATTTCTCTAAAACGAGTGGGGAAGCATTAGGAGAACCAAATTTTAATTGATCATTTGACATTTTAAAATGTCTCTCTTTGTTGCTTGGCTATTCATTTGAAAACAGTATCCATAGTATGTAGAGACTGATCTGAGATTTGGGGATGGGCCTAATAGACAGGTTCATGGTGTTTTTGTTTTGTTCTGGATTTTTTTTTACTATTACTTTTATATTCTACGTATAACATGGAGCATGTTTACAAACATATAACATCATATCAGATTCTTAGATTATAGGTCTTTCCTGCTTCTAAATCAAGGTATTTGTCAAATACGAGTTTGAAAAACAAAAACACAGTAAAACACAGCTATCTGGAGCTCTTGAGAAAAGAGTGATTTTTAGAGAGCTGTATTTTCTGAAACATTGGAAAGGCATAGTTTATAGCTAAGGAACTGGTGTGAGTTCTAATCCCAGCTGTATTTCTGCTATGGCCTGGGGGTGGTTCCTTAACCTCTCTGAGTTTCACTTTCTTCAGCTGTAAAACAGAAATGATAACTAAAACCCACCTCTTAGGATTTAAATGCAATTTTATAGGTAAAGTGCTTAGCATGGTATCAGTAATTATTTAATAAATGTTGCTATTTTTGTTATAATTATTATATCATATGAACTTTATCTTTTTAGGCATCAACACATTTCACATTTAGGTTAACCATTATGGATACAAATTGTGTGTGTGTGTGTGTGTGTGTGTGTGTGTGTGTGTGTGTGTGTATCTGCCTTTTTTTTTTAAAAGATTTTATTTATTTGACAGCGAGAAACACAGCGAGAGAGGGAACACAAGCAGGGGGAGTGAGAGAGGGAGAAGCAGGCTTCCCGCCGAGCAGGGAGCCCAATGCGGAACTCGATCCCGGGTCTCCGGGATCATGACCTGAGCCGAAGGCAGCCGCCCAACCAACTGAGCCACCCAGGCGTCCTGGATCTGCCTTTTTAAGGCATGTATTCAACTCTGCTTGATCATTTAGAGGCATAATTCCAGATACTAGTTATTGTACTGCATCATAATACTATATTATAGTTTTCAGAGTTTACTAAGTAATATATAGGCCTTTTATCTCTATTCCAAAATGCCCTAGACTCTGGTAGCTTTTAAGTTATTACAGCCATATTTTATATATATATATCCTGTCTCCTTTCTACAGTCTGCAGTCACTTCTGATTTCTCAGTGTCCCTTCATGCAACAGCCCTTTTTCTCCTTCTAATCAGTTACAGACTTTAAAAAGAAACAGAACAAAACAAACAAACAAACCCCAGCCAGCTCCAAGTTGGTATGTCAGAGTAGTGTATTAAGTAAGAGTTAAATCAGCTGTAAGAGAACCTGCTATGGAGAGAGTTGTAGGATTTAGGGCATCAAATTTAATACATCTATTTCGGCTGCTCTGAGGCCTTTTTTGATCACTTATTCAAATGTTTTTCCACTGTGTTCATGATAAGTGATGTGCTAGTTTAGAGTTATATCTCCTGAACTGTAGTTAACTCATGAGGGTGGGGAAGGGGGTATGGGTTCATCTGAACTGTGAACTAACTTTAAGGAATTGCAGTTTTATTTCTAATGAGCATATCCAGTGAGAACAAAGTAACTGTTGCAGATATAGGATTTTAGCAGCAGATTATGCTAATCTATAATTAGCCAGATCAATTTACATTCAAATAATGAGTATGCTGAAGTTCTTAAAAAAGACTATTTTCTTTAAATAGGTGAAATAGGCCCTGAAGGCTAAATTAGCTTCCTTGGAATTTTTTTCAAACTATTTGTCTAGTGAACCCTTTCTTCATAAGTCAGTACCCTTTCTTTGTAACTCCAGCCCAGGTTAAATGACCACAAATTCCAAAAAAGTGAAGTCCAAATTAATGAGGTTTTACTACATAGGGAATCTCTTATAATTGTTCCTCTGGCAAGGTATTATAAATGGACAGATTACTTTATGATTGTTTTTTCTTCCTGTGCAGTGCTAGACAAAAGGAGGCGAGAAGATATTTTGTGAGTAGTAACTTCCTTCTTTTGTCACTATCCCCTGCATCTTGGCAAGGAGGAAGGCTAAGGTTGGAAGTCCTTAACAGAGTTACCAGCCATTTCAGTTCTGAGCTGAATTACACCTCCAGCCATTATATCACTGAACCCTGTGACCCTTTTGAATCTAAGCCATCTTTCTCCCTCTCCTGTCACTGCAAATGAGGAGGGGTCTTTGACTGTAGTTCTAGCTCCTTACCACACCTTCTCTTTTTCTTCCTTTCCCATCCATCCCTCTTAGCTTATCTTTTTCTACAATCCACCTCTCTCCTTTTATACTAAAATTGATTTCTTAAAATTCGCTGGCCATTTCACCAGTGACCTCCAAATTGTCAAAGTCAGTGGTCTTTCGGCTGGTCTCTACCACCTTGATTTGATCATTTCCTTCTAGTTCAGGCAAGGTGATCTGCTACCAAACAAGCATTGTGCCCACCTACTTAGTCTGTTACTAATGTCATTTTTTTTGTCTAGAATAATCTCTGTCTTCTTTAACCTGTCAAAATCCTGTCCAACTGAAAGCACCTAGTACAAGTGCAAGCTTCTCCAGCTTTCTGGATCATCCATTAGAATTGTTCATTTGTACCTCTGAAACCCCTTGGTTATTATATTCATATGACTCATTTGACACTGATCGTAGGTTACTTTGCAGTTATCTGCTCGTAGGAATACATCTTAGCCTTTTAACTCAGCCATTAGCCCCTTATTGGAAGGGACCCTGACTCATATGACTTTTAGAAGAGATACAGTGTCTTGCACACAATAGATGCTCAAGAAATATTTGTTAAGTGATGCTGGATGGCTCAGTTGGGCATCTGCCTTTGGCTCAGGTCATGATGCCAGGGTCTTAGGGTGAAAACCTGTGTCTGCCTCCCTGCTCAGTGGGGAGTCTGCTTCTCCCTCTCCCTCCCCCCACTTGTGCATGCTTTCTCTCTCTGTCTTGCTCACTCTCTTAAGTAAATAAAATCTTAAAAAAAGAAATATTTATTGATTGATCATGTATCTCACTGAATAATTGCTTTCCATTGGCCTTAATATTCACTATTATTCTCTTGTCATTGCCAGAGTGGTGCTGTGTATAAAACTGGGCACTTGGTATCTAATGTTGATCAGTTGATTTCCTCACTTGACCCTAAAGGTCAAACTCCAGACATTTTTAAGATCATATCCTTAGATAAGTCACACATCAAATCTGGGTGCTTGTGAAAAGAATACCTGGTCCTAATGGAATCTTTGCCTCTTTACTAGGTGAAATTTCATGAGTACCTAAGGTAACTCATAGATGGAGTTTGGGTTTTCTGTCCCAACTCCTCTGTGAAGTAGATGGTAATCTGGATTAGATAATACTGCAGTATTTGACCACAAACTCGTCCTTTAGAGATCTGGCTGCTTTGCATCCTTTATCTTTTTTATCAACTTTTTTGAGGGGGTAGGGGGCAGAGGGAGAGGGAAAGAGAGAATCTTAAGCAGGCTCTGCACCCAGTGCAGAGCAGGACTGGGGCTCAATCTCACACCCTGAGATCATGATCTGAGCCAAAGTCAAGAGAGAGATGCTTAACCAACTGAGCCACCCAGGCACCCCTGCAGCTTTTAAGGTGAGCTCAGCATTCTTCAGTGTGTTTGCTCTCAAATTTCACCTTTTCCCTATGGAAGTATTTCCTTGGTGATGATACAGTAACACAAATTGTCTAAGTGGCAGTGAGTCCACTTATTCAGGTGTAAATGGCTAAAGAGTAGACCACTATTAAGCCCTCCTCAAATCATAATACCAAGTTCCTGTCCAGAAGATGCCAGCTGCCTTCTGATTTGAGATCCACCTGAACTTTTAGAAGCAGAGATATCAAACTTCTTCCCAAATACTTCCACTAAAGTGAAGACTCCATGAGTCAATATGGCCATTGGGATGATGACTAAAATCAAATGCATTGTTTTAAGCAACATCATGATGCACTAGTATTCAAAGGAAGTGTCAGCTCTCTGGAAGAGTAGGCAACTAACCTGGGGATAATTATTATACCAGAGTAATAATCCAGATGTGGACATTGTCCTGTTTTCATTGTCTCCTCTCATAGGCCTGTTTTGAAAGATAGGTTTGCACTTAAATACATGATGCCCATCATTGAGCAGTATTCCTAAAGTTTATGTGAATGATGAATAACTCAGTATAAAAAGAGAGATCTTCAGCCATTTTCCATTTGTAATAATGACTGAATCATAATAGTTCAGGATCTCCAGGAAGACCCTTCTATTCCATAATAATTTGCATTGCTATGGCGATTCTTTCTTTCCTTAATATATTTTTTTTAAGTTTGATTTTTAATTTTTTTAGAAAGGGGGCTGGGGAGAGAGAGAGAGAGAAAGTGAGAGGCAGAGGGAGAATCCCAAGCAGGCTCCATGCCCCAGCACAAAGCCTGATTTGGGGCTCGATCCAATGGTCTAGAGATCAACACCTAAGCTGAAATCATCAGATGCTTACCTGACCCACCCAGGTGCCCTGCCTCAATATATTTTCATATTTGTTTCTTTTTAGAGATGAAGTGCTAATAACCAGAGAGGAGAAATGACTTTGACTAAGGTGGACTAGCATCTTCAGGAATGTTATGCCACAGTAGGGACCTCCAGATAATATCTAAACTCAATCAAGGAGCTTTGGATAGTATCTAAATGATCAGAGGCCCCTAACTCAGTCTCCAAGGCTTCCTTTATAATTTCTGGAAGTCAGATTTTGAGACTTGTCAGTATGAAAGACAGTGAAGCGTTCTACCACTGCCAAGACAAGATTAATAGGAGGAAGTGGGCCTGCGCAGCAACAAGGAGGGGCTAGTCAGGCATAAGGAAGAACTATATTGGAATGAATTATTAGGGGTAGTTGCTTAAGCCCATTTGAAAGAGAAATATAAAAATGAGATGAGTACTCATCTCTTTGGGAGTACTTTTGTTTCCTTTCTTACCTAGAACAGGAGCAATGAACCAGGAAACTTTTCTATGACACTTAACAGCCTTTTGATTTACCTTGGACTCAGGGCTGAGACTTTTATTTCACATGTACTTTGGAGTCCATAACTGAAAGCATTGATTATTTTTAAAGAGAGAAAATGCCACCGTTTTATATCTTGGTGTTTGGTATTTCTAGCATGTCAGCTGAATTATTATGTTGCCAAAGGCAAGAAGAGCCTATTGTTTTTTCAAATTGAATTAAAATAAGAAAAAGACTAGACTAACAGCCCTACTTGGTTTCTTTCATCCTTTGGACATTTTTATCTGATTATAAGTTCAAGAAATAAGGCTTTATTTTGATAACTAGAGGATCAAAAAAGTACACTGACTTCTTTCTCAGGTTGATAGAAACTCAGTGTGAAATTTTTATCTTCATGGACTGTTAAGGGGAGGGAAGATTGACGGTGGCATAAAAGAGGCAGGATAGGGACGCCTGGGTGGCTCAGTTGATTATGGGTCTGCCTTCAACTCAGGTCATGATCCCAGGGTTCTGGGATCAAGTCCCGCATCAGGCTTCTTGCTCGGCAGGGACCCTGCTTCTCCCTCTACCCCTCCCCTTACTCTTGCACTCTCTTTCTCTCTCAAATAAATAAAATCTTAAAAAGAAAAAAAAAGAGGCAGGATAGAAAAATGCAGACTTGTCTCTCTTAAGTTGATACAACCATGGGAATAGCTTTGTAACGATTTTGTGACTTTATTGTATCTAAGCTTTTAGTACTTCTCTCAGCAGACACGAAGTGTGAGTCAACCTCATGTGTTGGTAATATAAAGGCTAGTGGTATATGTTGAATCTATTTTAGTATTTTAGAGTTGGAGGCAACCTTGCCTAACTCCATTTTTACAAATGCAGAAACTGAGACCCAGAGAAGGGGCTTTTCTAAAGTCACATGGTTACTTAGTGGCAGAACCAGAACCAATTACTACCAGACCCATATAATAATTTCAAGTTTGTTAGGGCTGTGGCATGCAGTTGATTCATTTGTACTGCAGAAAGTATGTCTATAACCCTGAAGAGCTGGATTCCCCCATGATAATAGTATTATATTATTTGTAGGAAGCTAACACAGTGATATATGACATCCCATATCTGTTCTGCATGCTATGCAGGGGAGGGCCCTTTGATCTCAAGCTACAAAAGGAGTTTGAGACTGGGAAACATCTATGAGAAAATTGCTTCTATAGAGCTGAACTTTAGTAGCTCAGAAAATCGTAGAATAAACTCGGCGACTCCTGGTTACTTGGCAGGAGACGGTTTGTGTTCCCTATCGCAGCCCACCCTTATGGCCACTTCATCCAAATGGGGAAACTGTATACTATTTATGATTTATTATTACTAATTATTATTATTATGTTCAGTTAGCCAACATATAGTACATCACTAATTTCTGATGTAGTGTTCAACAATTCATTATTTGCATATAACACCCAGTGCTTATCACAATACCTGTTACAGAAGGAAGAGGGTGGGGTAACAGGGTGATGGGTGTTTATTTATGATTTTTATACATTGTTGCATAACTTTGCCTGGAGGATCTCTTTCAATTTCTTGATTTCTAGGTAAAGACTTTTCTGGAAAAAATCAGTTTTAGAGTTCAGAGTAAGAGAATTCTTGGATTTGAGGAGGTCCTTTTCCTCTCCTGTTAGCTTAATAACATGATCAGACCTTGGGTCTATACCGGCCTCCGTGGCTTTAATAGGAGAAAAGAGCATACTCACACATGCACTGAGAAGAATACTAAAGACTGTAATTTGAGTATTGGACATGCCACTTAGAAGTAGTATTTTGACCCTGGGTAAATCACAGAAGCCTTTTGTAAGCCTCACTTTCCACATCTGTTAAATGAGGAAAGCATTTGGAAAATTGCTTCTTTTACTTTTATAGTTACTGCTTCTGCTTGTTAGGGTTTAAGAGGGTGTGTGCTTTTCTCCTTCCTGTTCCAAATCAAACTGAAAACAAACACAAAAGCCATGTGAGGAGCAAAATGTGATATCAGCTTTATTATAAGCAAAACTGGGTGGAAGAACATGGCTTAAGCCTAAGGCCTAATGAGGCTCCCTACCATCTCCAGCTCCAAATCCGTAGTTTGATATCCACCTATGGAGAAGATTGAATCTGCAAAGCAGACTAATTACCCAGCCACTGTCATTGAGAGTGATGGCCTGTGTCACAATTCAATGGAAGCTACAAATTAAGAGCAAGATGGGCCTGTAGGCACACCACTAGAAAACAGTGCCTGTACTCTGACTAAGCTTGGTCACTTTGTAAGAGACAAAACGTCATCTTAACTCTAAGGCAGATTGTCCTGAGAGCCAGACTACAGAAGTTAAGCCCTGAATGAGCACTTCTATTCTAATCTTAGTAATCAAGTAAATCAATTCTCCTGTACCCAGGAGCAAGTAGGTGTGGGGTGAAAGCCCAGGGAGGTTTCTAAAGCACTACTGTCTGTCCTCTCTCACAAATAGAATGGTTGTTTCCTCTTCCCCAGGGAATGGTGACAAGTATGACAAGAACCCTCACAATCCCAAATTTGCTGTTCATCTGAAGATTAACATAAGTTTTTGATTTCTCTAAGTCCTATACTTAGATTTTTTTTACTTTAAATTTATTTTATTTTTTTTTCAGTGTTCCGAGAGTTCACTGTGTGGTACAAAGAAATAGGGTTGTTTTCCTACATGTGTTAAGTATTCCCCATGTATAAAATCAAGACAAATTCCAGATGGAGCTCAACCTCCTATCATTTGATGTTAGCCTCAAAGTGGTACCTCACAGTGTAGGGATTTCATTTTCACAAATTTCAAACACAAAATATCTCTGCTGCTATTTTAGCATGGTCATTTACATGGGGTTGCAAACTCTACAAGTCTTCCTTTCTCTTCCATGACCCCAAGGTATAATAATTAAATACTTTATTACTACTACTAGCTAATACTACAGAACACTTACTTTGGCCAGACACTGTTTTAAGTATTTCAAATATGTCAACTTATATAACTTTTCACAGCAACTCTATGATTACCCTTGTTTTACTGATAGGGAAACTTAAATACAGAGAAGTTAAGCAATTTGTCCAAATAGTAAATGGAGGAGATGAGATCCAACCCCAGGCAAAGCAGCTCCAAAATCAGTGTCCAGAATTAATTGGATCAGAATAGAAACTAAGGGAAGGGGCAGGGATCAGTGCCATTCATTTAAATCAGAATTGATTTATCTGATGACTGGGGTGCCTGAGTAGCTCAATGAGTTAAGCCTCTGACTCTTGATTTCAACTCAGGTCACGATCTCAGGATTGTGAGATTCAGCCCTACTGGAGAGCTTCTCTCTATCCCTCTCCCTCTGCCCCTCTCTCCTCCTGCACTTGTACACTCCCCCTCAAAAAAGAGAAAGAAAAAAGAATTGATTTATATGATGACTAAGAATAAAAATAAGTGCTCATTAAGGGCTTCACTTCTGCAGTCTGGCTTTCAGGTCAAAATGCCCTCAAGTTAAAATGACCTTCTGTCTCTTATAAAGTAAACAGAGCTTTCTCAGGGCACAGAGTGGCCTCTGCACACGAGATGATCCCACTTATGCAGCCAGGCTTAAGAACCAGTGTAGCTGACCATACTGCATCAGAGTAACTAGGTATTCCTGGATGACAATGGTTCAGAATGTTATACGTTTGTAGTATTCCATGACAGAGTATGTCTAGAGTCTTCTGCCAAGAACTGAAGTGACAGTAAAGCAATAGACCAAAAGGTGGCAAATAAAAGAAGTTGTATAAATGTTGGCTAGGTATTGTGACACAGAAAGAAGAGACCACCTTATTTGCAATTTTCTCTTTTTCTGCTCTATTTCCTGGTATGCATTTATTATCTATTGAAATAAAAATTCCATGAAATTCTCTCTCATAATGGGGTAGGAGACAGTCTTGATTTTTTCCAATCTTCAATTTCCTTGATAATGTGAGCTATTCAATTTAAGCCATGTAGGTTGTAGCATTTCACTTTGAGCAATTGCTTGTGTTATAGAATGAATTTTAAAATATTTTGCTTATTATACATTTGAGCTATAAACAAAAGCAACTTTCATATGCAAGCTATTTTATGGAATGTGGTGAGTGAGGGTTGATGAGAGTGGCTCAGAAAGCCAGTAGAGATATGGCTAACTGCTGAGATGGAGTGCACTATTCTGGGAGGGGGACAGGTTTCCACAGGTGGCATTCCTTAGCCCCATCACTTCCTTCTGCATATTGGATTCAATGGCAATAGTATAGGCATAGCAACTCCTATTAAATATCGATTATATGCCAGTGACTATAACCAAGTGCTTTACATATACAACCTCAAGAAAACTTCACAACAAACCTATAAAATAAACACCACGTTCTCTTTTGTTTATCAATAAGAAAACTGAGGCTTGGAAGGGTAAGAAAAGCTTCCCAGGCTTCAGCTAGTCAGTGATAGAACAGGACTTTGACAGAAGGGGACAGGAGAGCATAGTTGTTAATAGCATGTGCTCAGATTCCTGGCTTTGACCTTGGGCAATTTATTGCAGCTCTTTGAGCCTCAGTTTCTTCACCCATGAATAGAAAGAATAATACCCCAAGTACACAGGTTGTTTGGGGATTGAGTGAGACACTGAATAAATAGTGCTTAGTACATGGTATTCATTTGTTCAGTGAATATTTATTTGGTCTTAATGAGTGTGAGGTACTGTGGTAGACATTAAGGGTACAGCTGGAAATAACCCAAACTGACCCTGGCCTTGTGATGCTCACAGTCTAGTGAGGAAGACAGTCATTAAGCAAATAACTATACAAATAATTATTTGTAATTATGCTGAGTGCTGTGAAAGAGTGACTGCTTGCAGTGAATATTCAGTAAATAAGAGCAAATATTTACTGAATGGCTATTATGCACTGGGCGCGATTCCAGGTAAAGAACTGAGTGCAAGTGCACCACTGGATGAAGAATGGAGGCTTTTTCATGGAATTTTATTTCAGATCAGGGTTGAGGTTAACAAAGACATCTTTGTTCCTCCAGTCCAGTCAGGGAAGTAGGAGAAAGGAGATAGACTTTCAGAAGTTGTTTCCTTGAGTTCACTGAGAAGATACCAACTTGAGAATGTATCTTTTTTTCCCCAAAGTTAGTTCCTGGGGCTTATGCAGCTTGTTTAATGTGAGAGGTATCCCCAGTATGAGTGGCCTTTGTATCTGGCAAGAAAGAACTTTTAAGAGGCTTGTGTGTCAAGCCACAGAGACCAGCTTGCCATCTAAGATGAAATGCTGAATTTGCCTTAGAACTTGGCATAATGTCTGAGCAGGAAACAAGTGATAACTACATACTGTTTCAAATGCTGATTTAAATATCATCCCATATGAATATAGTGGTTCTACTGGCAAGCTATTTTCTAATCTGTTCTTTTTTATTCCTCTCCATAATTACCCTGATCTAGGATGAACAGCCTGAGAAACATTGACTAATGCATCCTAAATTATCGCAGCAGGGTAACCACAAAGATTTAAGTTTCTCTTGACTTTGTACCAGGTCTATTAAGCAGTTATTACCAACCTTAAGTGTGTGCAGAGGAGCTACAGATCTTCCAGACTGGTGGTTGCCATCAGTGAATACCATTGTCCTTTGCCATGAGGTATCACTCTCTCTCTCAGGCTTAACCTGCCAAGAGGGAGATGCCTTTTACTTTTTGTCCTCCTGTCAAACAGTTGAAGAGCTTTGTGTTGAAGCTCAGACTGCCCAGAAGTGTTCTCTGTCTTGATCAGAGTGAGTCAGATAAAGGTAGCTAGGGAACTTGATTCTCTGCCTTTACTCTGGAACCCTAGCTAATGAAGTTAAGTTTGACTTGGAACTTGGTACATCTGTGGCTGAAAGTCTGTTCTACATAACTCTGTGAGGGAGGTCCCATTTTTACTCTTCATTTTACAGATGAGATAGTGGAGAATTAGAGGTTCAATAGCTTGCCCAGGATTAGACAGCCAGTAAACTGTTCAGACCCAGGTTTTTTATTTTTATTCTTATTTTTTCAAAGGTTTATTTATTTGAGAGAAAAAGTGCACATGTGTGCATGTGAACAGGGGGAGGGGCAGAGGGAGAGAGAGAGAATCTCAAGCTGGATGCAGGGCTCCATACCAGGACCCTGAGATTACAACCTGAGCTGAAACGAAGAGTCTGTTGCTTAACTGACTAAGAGACCCAGGCACCCACAGACCCAAATTTTAAGGGTCCTGTGTACTTTACACCATATCCTACTACTTTCTAAGATTTCTGAAGAAGCAGTGACATGATCTCAACTGTACTTTCAAAGGATACTCCCGCCAAGGTGTTTTTACTGTGGATTATAAAGGGGTAAAACTAGAGCTGGGGAGACAAGTTCAAAGACTTGAAATAGCCCAGGAAAGTGAAGTATGGGCCTGAATCAGTATTATGGGAGTAGGGGTGGGGAAGAAGAGATAGATAAAAGGAACTTGATGAAGGTAAATCATCCTGAACTGCTATGGTTTAGAGTCATGAAGCCTAGAAATGAAAAAGATATGAAAGTCAGTGATCCCAATTCTCAATCTTTTAGCCAAATATAATTACTCCACTTTTATAAGCGAGTCAACTTTAATTCAGCCCAAGTGACTTGCACAGGGTCTCAAACTTGTTTGGGCAGAAAGGAGCTGGAACTTAGAATTCCTTTTTCCTAGTACAGCCCTTTCTCCACAAAAGTTATAGGGTCTCCCAAATATTTTTTGTTTTTTTAAAAAATATCAAAGTACATAAAAATGCAAACTTATACATATCAACCAGTGAACTTTTAGAAACAACACACTTGTGTGACCAGTACTTAAAGCAAGGCACTGACCATTTCTACAGGCACCCCAAAGATTCTGGTCCCCCCTTTCCAGTCATTTACTTCCCCACCAGGGATAACTTCTGATTTTCTCTCTTTTTAATAACTGCTTTGTGGGCCATGTCAGAGACTAGAAATTTTACTATCAGGATCTTCGTGTTTATGGATATTTAAATTATTCCTCTCTTTTGGCTAACATAAACAGTGCTATAAGAACATCCATAAACACGTTTCTTTGTACATATGAGCAAGTATTACTCTAGAATAAACTCCAAAAAATAGGATTGCAGAGTTGAAGTATTAAGGGCTTTGTATATTTTTTAACCTTTTTAAAATCTAAATTCACTTTTTTTTATTGAAGTAAAATTGACATGCAATGTCACATTACTTTCAGGTGTGCGACATAGTGAATCAGCAACTCCATACATTACTCTATGCTCACCACAAGTATAGCTACCATCTGTTACGGTACAACAGTATTATAGTGTCATTGACTATATTCCGTATGTTGTACCTTTCATCCCTGTGACTTATTCTATAACTGGAAGCCTGTACCTCCCACTCCCCCTTATCCATGTTGCCCATCCCCCATCTCCCCTCTTGGCAACCACCAGTTTGTTCTCTGTATTAATGGGTCTGTTTCTGCTTTTTTGTTTGTGAATTTGTTTTGTTCTTAAATTTTAGGTTTTTTAGATCCCACATGAAATCATATTGCATTTGTCTTTCAGTGTCTGACTTTTACCCTCTAGGTCCATCCATGTTATTGCAAATGATAAGATCTCATTTTTTTTATGACTGAGTCAATATTCTGGTATGTGTGTGTGTGTGTGTGTGTGTGTGCGCGCGCGCACACAGCCTCTTCTTTATCCATTCATGTATCAGTGGACAGTTAGGTTACTTTCATATCTTGGCTATTGTAAATAATGTTGCAATAAATGGGGTGCATGTATCTTTTCAAATTAGTGTTTTTATTCTTTTTGGGTAAATACCCAACAGTGGAATTACTGGACCATATGATATTTCTATTTTTAATTTTCTGAGGAACCCCCATACTGTTTTCCACAGTGGTTGCACCACTTAACATTCCCACCAACAGTGTAGGAGGTTCCCTTTTCTCTGCATCCTCACCAACACTTGTTATTTCTTATCTTTTGATACTAGCCATTCTGACTAGTATAAAGTGATACCTCCTTGAGCTTTTGATTTGCATTTCCCTGATGACTAGTATTGTTGAACCTCTTTTCATGTGTCTGTTGGCCATCTGTATGTCTTCTTTGGAAAACTGTCTCTTCAAGTCCTCTGCCCGTTTTGTAATCTTATTGTTTGTTTTTTGGAGGTGAGTTGTATAAATTCTTTATATATTTTGGGTTTTATACATTTTGATAGCTAATACCCTCGTGACATCTACAAAGGCTTCACCAAGTCATCATCCCAACCCCGATGTTGAAAGGGCCATTTCCTCTCTTCTTGCCAGTATACATTATCAATCCTATGACCTTTTGCCCCATTAGATGGGTCAGAAATTTTAACTCCTATTACTTTAATTTCCATTTCTCTAATGAGTGGTGACTTTGAGCATTGTTTTCAAATTTACTAATCCTTTGTGTTTCTTTCATAAATCATTTCTGATATCCTTTGCTCATTTTTCTGTTGTTATTTACATTTAATTTTGGACTTGTAATGGTTCTTTTGTGTCATGGAAATTAATTTTTTTCTGTTAAGTGTGTTGCAAATGTTTTCCCATGTATTTTAACATTGTTTATGTTGTGTTCCTTCAAATCAAACCTGTTTTATAAAGTCATTTCCTTCTTATAGATTCTGTTGTCATTCCTGTTAATATGGAAAACCGCATAGTCTGGATTTTCCAGAGCAGCCCTAGTGTAACATGTTCCAGCCTGTTGTCCCCAAAAGTATAAGTACATATGTCATTCATGCTTTCCCAATTATAGTCAGAGAATTTAATCATCCCACCTATGGTGGTTGACAGTGCAGTTGTTGATCTGTATTCCAGACAGGATCCAGGTGCTCTTAGAGAGAAAAAATAGGGTAGCAGGACACACCTGTCTCATAGCTGTGGAATCTAGTATGTGCTAAAGGGAATGTGAATACAGTGTAAACACTGATCATTGTCCACACTGTGTCCCCAGCTGTCTTCTAGTGTTACACTCAGACAACTTGTGTACTTTGGAATGTTTGGTTGCCACTTGAAAGTGTTTGATTACACAGAAGAAGTCTCGAAAAGTTCGCCTGCTGTCTGTAAAGGGAAACGGAGCTGCTTCTTTTGGGATATGGAAAAATCTCTTAAATTCCCACCTATATTCTTTGAATCTAAGAAATAAAAAGTTGGCTTTTAAAGATTGTCAGATTGCATTCGGTTTAAACGCATTCTCAGCAATAGACAATTGCAAATAATATGCTAATATGTTTATTCAGGAAACATTGTTTTGGATGCCTACTGTGTGTCAGGTGATATTGGATGGAAGGGTAAATTATACGCTAATTTCTAGCAGAAACTGAGAGGTGAATAAGACCTGGCTGTCGTCCACAAGATGACTATGTCTGGTAAATAGAAATTATTCCCTTCCACTGATGAAAAACACATCCTTATGAATCCTAAAGACCATTTGGCTAGTTATTCATTAGGATTACTGAGTTTTCTTGAAAGCAGTAAAACTGCATTCACCTTCATTTAATCAGTACCAGTACCTGTTTCCTGTATTTTTCTCTCAGGAGCCTCATTATTATATGCTGTTTTCAGGGAAAGCTGGTATGAACATTCAAGTAAGCAAAACAAGATGCTTTGTCTTTTTCCAAAATTTCCTCTGTCCAAGTGTCAGTGACACCTTTAGGGTAGATATGAAATGGTAAAAGTAATTTTGATTTGGTCTGATGGGTATTTAGATGGTAGAAATAAGAGAAAATGGTTGAGTTCAGGGCTTTAAGTGTGTTTCAGCCTTAAGTGTCATAAGGAATAACACATTTTTTACTGAGAAATGTTCTAGAGTGATAATTAGCTTCCTGTTGCATACTGAACAGGCTTGAGAAGAAAATGCTTCCCCTCGATTATGAAATAGGCAGTGTTAGTATTGCATTTTTAAAATTAACTCAATAAACATTTGTTCTAATAATTAGACCGCATAGAGCTTCATGTTGAGGTTACATTTTCATTTGTGTATGCAATTTAAAACTTTCTTAAGAGTAAGTCAGCTTTAAAAATAATCATGAATATTGAATTGATCATCTTTTCCCCCCTTCCACCGTACCCTCTTATCTCCATCAAAGCTTTATTTGATGTTTAGACCCTACAATGAAGTTCTAAAGCATCAGAATTTCAAGGATAGCTCCGCAATTTAGAATGCCATCTCTCTGCACCCTGCCCTCCTCACAACATACATACTCACATCATTTCTCACAATTGTTCTTTGAAAGGATTAGGGTGACTTTGCTTCCAGGGGAGCTCCTGAGTTATTTTTATAAGTTAGCAGCAGCCCAATAATTCTGTCCCCTTCCTTGTAGAACAGTGTTCAAATCTTTCAGATTTCTTTGACCACTCTTGGATAGTTTTCTTCCAAGACAATAATTTGCAGCCCTGAACATCTCTGGAAGGGCTAAACAACTCCAATGGAGGGTAGGAGGTAGTCCACTGTTATACTGAAAGTTTAGTTGGAAATAAGAAGAGAATCAGAGCATGTAGTGGGGTATTGGAAAGAAGAGGTGGGGCTGTGTGGAAGAAGGGACACTTAGAGATCATCTAATCTAGTGATTCTCAACTAATACGCCAAAGGGATGCATTCACCTCTGTGTTTGTTTCTCTTTGTCACCACAGCAGTAATCCTTGTGACAGGGTGGTGCTGACTAAAAGCAGGTATTCTAGTTGGAGTGGCTTCTAAGAAATATTTCCAGGGGAAAGAATATATGTGTAGTTTTTTTAAAAAGTGTCCTCTTCTCCTATTTTAAGTCAATGAAGTTTCCAGTCATGTAACTGTTCACTGTCAGAACTGTGACTTAATCCCAGATCTCTGGACTCCCTATTCCCTTTTCTTTTTCACTGTGCTCTGCTATAAAAAGAAAAAAAAAGGAGAAAAAGAAGAAAAGCAGCAGGTGAGAAAGGACAGAAAGGAAAATAACTGTCTGTGATGGGCTGTCTGCCTCCACTCTCATTTAGTCCCTAAAAAGTTTCAAATGGCCTGAGCTCTTAATTTCAGATCCCAACCACACTATCTTTCCAGGCTCATCTCCTCTAACAGTCACCCTCCATAGAGCCCTGTTACAGCAACACTGAACTTCTTGAGAGACCATGCCCTGTGCTTTCAATCCATTCTCTCCTCCCAGAATATCCTTTCTCTTAGCCAGGCAAAGTCCAGTTTGCTCCCCACAATGAAAATTATTTATCATGGTGTTGGGTACTTTATGCCAAGATATCTGCAAGTAGTAGCTTTGGCTGAATAAATATGTACTAAACTTCCTCAGTTTTCACCTTCTTTGAAGGAAAACATTACCAAGCCCAGTTCCACCATGGCCACGTGTAGCATTAAGCTTATCTTGGTCTCCTAGTCTGAATTAAATTCTTTCTCCTGTGTTCAAGCATTTTGTTCCTCTTGTAGCTACTTACTATTTCTTGTCTTGTATTATAGAAATTTATATACACACATAGATTCTACTAGCTTGTAAGTTCATGGAGGCATGGATTGTGCCTTATTCATCTTTATACTCTTCCTTCAGTACACATCACAGTGCTACACACAAAGTAGGTACCCAGTAAATGTACTAAATGAATGAGTAAATTTTTCTTATTTTCATAGTTTTTCTTAAGCTAGCATATTCCCTGCTAGATTGTAAACTCTTCAAAGACAGGAGTCTTATCTTGTTTATTCATTCATTCATACATACATACATACATACACATATACATTCATTCCCTAAATGCTTGTCATGTGCCTGCTATGTGACAGGCATGTTTTAGGTAATAGATATATTACAGTTAATAAAACAATGTTGGTTTCTGCCCTCATGGATCATACATTCTAATGAGAAATTCAGATAATAAACAAATAAATAGATAAATAAGTTCATGTACATAGATACCAAAAAAATAATAAAGCAGGTTAATGGTTCAGAATGGACAAGGGCTACAATTTGGATAAGATGCTTCAGGAAAGACTGAGTAAGTGACATCTGAGCAGAGACTTTGTCTTTCCTTTATAACCTATGCCTAACCCTATCTCAAACCACTTTATTGCTAGTATAGAGCTAACTATATAATTTGCTGCCTGTGATATTTACTGACTTCCACTATATCCTTATGAGGTAGTAGGTAAGAGCCAGTATTAATTACTGCTTAAACCCATGGGCTCTGGAGTATTGGGGTGGGAGCTGCCACTAGTCTGTGATCTTGAATAAGTCACTAACATCTCTAAACCATAGTTTAACATCTACCTCATGGGGTAATTTTATGGATTACATGAAGTAATTGATGTTAGATTTCTTCTTATGAAGACTGCATGAAATAATTTAAAATTTTTACAAATATAATAGAAAACCCAGAAATAGACCTATGTATATATAGATCTCGGTTATATAACAGAGGTAGCATGTGAGATCAATAGGAAATGTAGAGATTATTGAATAAATGAAGATTGGATTATGGTTATCCATATGGAAAAAGATGAAAATAAGTCCTATCTCATAGCATACATAGGATCAATTAAGAGTATAAATTTCAAAAACAAAATTTTAAAACTCCTGGCAGAAATTGTCAGTGAATATCTTCCTAACTTTGAAATAAAAAAGATATCTTAAAGCACAAGAAGAATTGACTATAAAATAAAATATTGATAGATTTAACTATTTAAAATTTAAAATGTTGTTCACCAAAATATACCTTAGATAACAAGAAAATACAAGTTACAAACTAGGAGAAAATATTTATAAAATATTCTGACAAATGATATCAAGAAAAGATGAGGAATTTGTGAAGATTATTTAAAAAGCACAAGCAATCCCATAGAAAAAATGAACAGAAGACGTGAACAGGCCTTTCACAGAACTGTAAACACTTATGGCCAATTAACTTATAAAAACATTCAACACCATTATTATCTAGGAAAATGCACATCAAATCATAATATGAGACCATTTTGTATCCAGTTGGTTGGCAAAAAAGTATAAGATGACAATACCAAGCAGCCTTTCTCAGCTGAGGTTACTGGAAAGAACAAAGTGCTAATGCCCTAAAGCATCGATTGTAGGTAAAGAATCAACTTCTTTCCTATGCACTAGAATGGTATTAGTTATGTACCGTCCTTGAGAGAATTGAGGAGATGGGCAAAGAATTTTTAGTGTCCTGTGGTTCAGAAGATGAACTCTGGCTTAGAAAGTGAAGTAATTGGAGAAGGTGCAGTTGCATGATTTCTTATATTTTATTGGTAGGAAAGTGACAGTCCCCACTTCTCCGTGGTTTTGTTTTCCATGGTTTCAGTTACCCGTGATCAACCACAGTCTAGAAGCAGATGATCCTCCTTCTGACTTACCTTTAGAAGGTCAATAGTAGCCTAGCACTGTATCACAATGCCTAGGTCATTCAGTCTCACATCATTCTATCCCATGAACATTTTATCATCTCACATCATCACAATAAGAAGGGTTAGAACATTACAATAAGGTATTTTGAGAGAGAGACTACATTCATAAAAACTTTTATTATAGTATATTATTATAATTAATCTATTTTATTGTTAATCCTTTATTGTGCTTAATTTATAAATTAAACTTTATCATACGTATGTATGTATAGGAAAATAAACATAGTATACATATAGAGTTCAGTACTTTCCACCATTTCAGACATCCACTGAGAGTCTTGGAACAGATCCCCTATGGATGAGGGGAACTACTATCTATATAAATTTCTGAGAGGACTTTGGAATGTATTTTGGCATTATCTCCTAAAGTTGAACATTCATATACCCTATGACCCAAAAATTCTACCCCTAGATCAATACCTAAGAGAAAACCTTTTATTCACATGTAACAGAAGGCGCATACAAATATCTTTACAGCAGCATAGCCCACAAAACAAAAATCTAGAAACAAACTAAATTCCATCAATATTAATAATGGATTAATAAAGTATGATATATACATGCTCTGGAATATTATATAGCATTCAGAACAAATGAACTATAGCCATACATAAAAATATGAATGAATCTTAGCAATAGTAAATTAGATTAAAAAGTCCTAAAATATTACAGAACACGTTATATTTTGATAAAGTTAAAAATTAAAATATATACTTTTTATATTACATATATGTGTGATAGACCTAATTTTTAAAAGGCAAAAGGATAAAAGACACAACTCAGGATGATGGCTGAAGGAAGCTGTCCTTGTTTGGGAAGTGAGGGGCGCTGTAGGATGGAAGTGAAGGAATCTTTATAGTTAGATTTAGATTATTGTCAAGGTCTTAGTTTTTATTTTGGTTTGTGAGTTTGCAGGTGCTTATTACATTATGAAAAGGAACTAGCTGAATAAATAGGAGACCAGTACTAAGAGCATGTCATAATGAATTGTTATAATTAATCCAATTGTATGCACCTGAAAGCCTAAAATAAATATATGAATAACAAAGTGCTTAGCCTGGTACTTCTGATATAAAATAAAGTTGGGCATATAGCTGTTGTCATTGCTGGCATTTCCCTTCCTCCCACTCCTCCTCATTTTGCCTCCTGTCAAGCAATCACTCTTTTCCTTTGTGCCTGAGAATTAATCATTAGAAATATTAATTTGCATGAAGTTACACCAAGTCACTGGGAGAACTAGGTTCAAAATGTAACAGTTCCTGAGTTTTCAACCTTTTATAAATCCATGAGATGTCTTTCACTGAATTGTGCTTTAAAAAAATAAAAGTACTCTGCATATGTATTTTAAGAATGTTATCAAACACCAAAAACCTTTAACCTCTGCATATTGTGACTTTGGTACTCAAAATCATAATAGTAATCTAATCTAATAGTGGCAGATGGTACTGAATTAAGACACTCTGCTAGAAGATTATAGTGTGTGATGAATGCCTAGTTAGAGGGAAAAATTGTGCTCCCAGCCTGGATCTGTAAGTCTGTTAGCTATGATTATTTATTTGTTTATTTGTTTGTTTGTTTGTTTATTTGTTTATTGATTGGACCTTACATAGTAGCTTTTCCTCATTCCCAGCCACAAATATTCCTTTGTTCGCACCATCAAAAGAGCTGAACTATAGCTTCTTAGAACAAGTTTTACTGAATTTATACATTAGTTTCAACAGTGTTTTAGTGGAGTCTTTAGCATATATATATGATATGTATTGTCACTTTATATGTTATACATATATGTGCACATATTATATATATATACACATATATATAGTCATGTCAATAGCAGACGAAGACCATTTCTTCCTTTCTGATTTAGATGTCTTTTATTCCTTTTCTTGCCTATATGCCCTGGCTAGGACTTCTAGTACTGTGTTGAATAGGAGTGGCAAGAGTGGACACCCTTGTTTTGCTCCTGATCTTAGAGGGAAAGATTTCAACCTTCATTGTTGAATATGATGTTATTAGCTGTGGCCTTCTCATGTGATATTTATTGTGTTTCTATACCCAATTTGTTACTAGTTTTTATAATAAAAGGATGTTAGATTTTGTCAAATACTATTTTTTAATCTATTGAAATGTTTATATGATTTCATCTTTCATTCTCTTAATGTGAATTTATTAGCATATACTGAATTATCCTTGTGTCCCAGGGATAAATACCCTTTGAACACAGTATATGATTCCTTGAATGTGCTGTTGAATTCAGTGTGCTAGTATTTTTGTTGAGAATTTTTACCTTTTTTTTAGTTCCAACTGTTTTTTTAAAACATTTTACTTCATTTTATTTTTCAGTGTTCTAAGATTTGTGTTGCCTTTTCTTTTTTCTGGTTGTTTCTTTTCGAGTTTGATGTGGTCTCATGTATTTTTGCTTTTGTGGCTTGTGCTTTTGGAGTCATAGTCAAAAAGTTGTTGCCAAGACCAAAATGAAGGAGCTCTTTCCCTATGTTTACATCTAGTAGTTTTAGTTTCAGGTCATACATCTTTAGTACAGTTTGAGTTAATTTTATGAGTGGTATAAAATAGGGATCCAATTTAATTCTTTATGCACCACACCCAGTGGATAATTTTTACATTTATATTCACTAGAGATATTGGCCTGTAGTTTTCTTTTCTTGTCGTTTCCTTGCCTGACTTTGCTATCAGGATGATGCTGTCCTTGTAAAATAAGTTTAGAATATTCCCTTCTTTCTAATTTCTGGAAGAGTTTGAGAATAATTAGTGTTAATTCTTATTTAAATATTTGGTAGAATTCACCTATGAAGTCATTTGGTCTTAGGCTTTTCTTTGTTGAGAGGTTTTTGGTTACTGATTCAATCCACTTACTATTGGTCTGTTCTGTTTTTCTTATTTCTTTTTTTTAAAAGATTTTATTTATTTATTCGACAGAGAGAAACACAGCTAGAGAGGGAACACGAGAAGGGGGAGTGAAAGAGGGAGAAGCAGGCTTCCCGCCGAGCAGGTAGCCCGATGTGGGGCTCCATCCCGGAACTCTGGGATCATGACCTGAGCCAAAGGCAGTTGCTTAAGCAACTGGGGCACCCAGCGCCCCAGTTTTTCTTATTTCTTTATGACTCAGTCTTGGTAGGATGTATGTTTCTAGGAATTTATCTGTTTCCTCTAAATTATAAAATCAATATGTTGCCATATGATTGTTCGTAATAGTCTCATGATCCTTTATATTTCTGTGGTATCAGTTGTAATGTCTCCTGTTTCACATCTGATTTTATTTGAGACGTCCCTTCTTTTTTCTTAGTCTAGCTAAAGGTTTGCAAATTTGGTTTATCTTTTTAAAAAATGAACTCTTAGTTTTAATGATCTTCTCTATTGTTTTTATATTCTATGTTTCATTTACTTTAGCAATGATCTTTGTTGTGATCTTCCTTCTGCTAACATTAGACTTTGTTTATTCTGGTTTTTCTAGCTCCTTTAAGTATAAGATTAGATTTTTATTTATTGCCTTTTTTCTTAATGTAAACATTTATCACTATAGAATTTCCTGTTAGCACTGCTTTTGCTGCATCCCATAAGTTTTGGTATGTTCTGTTTCCATTTGTTTGTTTCAAGATATTTTTTGATTTCCCTTTTGATTTCATCTTTGACCTGTTAGTTATTTAAGAGTGTGTTGTTTAATTTCCATGTATTTGTGAATCTTCTGGTTTTCCTCCTATTACTGATTTTATTTTCATAGCATTTTTGTAAGTGGAAAAAATACTTGGTATGATTTAAATCTTTTTAAATGTACTGAAACTTGTTTTATGACATAACATATGTTCTCTCCTGAAGAATCCTCCATGTGCACTTGAGAAGGATGTGTATTCCAGTGCCATTTGATGAAATGTTCTATATATTTCTGTTAGGTCCGTTTGGTCCAAAGCATAGCTCAAGTCCAGTGTTGCTTTGATAGTTTTCTGTCTAGATGCTGTATTAGTAGTTGAGAATGTGGTATTAACATTCCCTACTACTATCGTATTGTTGTCTGTTACTCTGTTCAAATTTGTTAATATTTACTTAATGTACTTAGGTGTTGCAATGTTGTGTGCCTAATGTATTTATTAGTTGTTATATCCTCTTGTTGAATTAACCTCTTTTTAAAAAAGATTTTGTTTATTTATTTGATAGAGAGATCACAAATAGACAGAAAGGCAGGCAGAGAAAGAGGCTGGAAGCAGGCTCCCTGCTGAGCAGAGAGCCTGACGTGGGGCTCTATCCCAGGACCCTGAGATCATGACCTGAGCCGAAGTCACAGGCTTAACCCTCTGAGCCACCCAGGCGCCCCAATGAATTGACCTCTTAACATTATGTAAAGACCTTCTCTATCTCTTGTTACAGTTTTTGACTTAAAGTCTATTTTATCTGATATAAGTGTAGCTATCCCTGTTCTCTTTGGGATTCTACTTATGTAGAATATCTTTTCCCATTCCCTCACTTTAAGTCTACATGATTTTTTGAAGCTGAATTTCAACCACTCTATGTCTTTTAATTGGAGACTTTACTCCATTTACATTGGAAGCAATTATTGGTAGGTAGAGGCTTACTCTTGCCATCATGTTAATTGTTTCTTGGTTCTTTTGTAGTTTCTTTGTGCCTTTCTCTCTCTCTCTTTCTGTCTTCCTTTGTGAATTGATTTTCTGTAATGGTATGTTTTGATTCCCTTCTCTTTATCTTGTTTGTATCTACTACTGAATTTTGTTTTGTGGTTACCCTGAAGCTAACTTCAAACATATTATAGATATAAAAGTCTATTTTAAACTGATAACAACTTTTATCACATACAAAAACAGTCCTTTTACTTCCCTCACACACATTTCATGTTTTTGACATAAAAATTTGCATGTTTTTATATTGTGAATCCATTAACAAATTGTTGTAGCTTTATTTTAGCTATAAGTATTTTTTAACTCTTTTAACTAGCTTTAACTCATTTAACTACATTTATTTTAACTATAAGTAGTATTAATACTTTTGTCCTTTAATCTTTATACTAGAGTTAAGTGATCAATACAACACCACATTACAGTATTAGAGTATTCTGACTATATATTTACCTTTGCCAGCATGTGGTATATTTTCATATATGTTTTCATGTTATTAGTTTGTATACTTTTATTTTATCTTGAAGAACTCTTTTCAGCCTTTTCTGTAAGGCAGATCTAGTGGTGACACACTCCCTTAGCTTTTCTTTATTTGGGAAACTCTTTATCTCTTCTTCATTTCTGAAGGACAGTTTTGCTCAGTAAAGTATTGTTGGTTAGAAGGGTTTTGGCTTGTTTTCATTTTTATTTCTGCAGTGCTTTGAATATATCATCCCATTCTCTCCTGGCTTGCAAAGTTTCTGCTAAGAAATATGCTTATATCCTTTATCTTGTATGAGAGAGTTTTTTTCTTGTTGCTTTTAAAATTCTCTCTGTCTTCATTTTAGACAGTTTTTTTATAATGTGTTTTAGAGAAGACCATTTTTGGATGGAAATTTTGGGATGAGCTAATAACTTCATGAGCTTGACTATCCAAAATTTCCCCCAGGTTTGAGAAGTTCTCAGTCATTATTTCTTTAATCTTTGTACCCCTTTCTTCCTCTCTTCTGGGATTCCAGTAATGTATAATTATTTCTTTCATGGTGTTCCAAATGTCCCATAGGTTTTCTTTATTCTTCTTTATTCTTTTTCTTTTTGCCTTTCTTACTGCGTAATTTCAAATGACCTGTTTTCAATCTGGCTCCTTCTTTCTTCTGCTTGGTCCAGTCTACTGTTGAAGCTCTTGATGAAATTCTTTACTTTAGCCATTGTATTCTTCAGATCCAAAATTTCTTTGGTTCTTTTTTATGTTTTCTCTTTGTTGAAATTATTTTGTTCTCATATTGTTTTCCTGATTTCATTTAATCATTTATCTGTTCATTTGTAGTTCTCTGAAGACCTTTAGAACAAATATTTTAAATTTTTTCTCAGGCAATTTATGTATTTCCATTTCTTCTGAGTCAGTTATTGGAAGTTTACTGTGTTCCTTTGCTAATGTTGTTTCCCTGATTTTTTGAGATCCCAGTGTCCTTGTATAGGTGTCTGCACATTTGAAGATGAGGATGGAAAGACCTTCACCTGCATATGGGGCATACGAGTGTGATGTGATCCCAAGTCTAGTAGTGCAGGGAACTGTGTATGGGGGCTTGTGGTGGTTCAGGGTCTAGGGGAGCATGATAACTCATCAGTGCTGTTCACTAGGGTCCACAGCATTGACAATTGTGTGGTCCTTGCAGGTGCTCTGGAGGTTGAAAGGGCTGTTGGGGTCCTTAGAGACTCCTTCAGGCAAAGCAGCTGGGGAACATGGGAGGCAGCAGTGGTGGCCACAGTCAGCAGTATACACACAGTTGGCTACAGGGGCCAGCTACAGCTCTGTGCCTGTGTCATAGTAGAGGCTGGTTGCAGACACACATATAGTGATGGGGGCCAGGGCAAGGAGCAACAGCTAGGACCAACCACAAGCATATTGTCCTCTGGCTGTCAACATGTACTACTGTGGCTGCGGGGTCTCACCACAAATACACAGCAGTAGAGGCTGGTGTCAGATGTTAGGTTGAGAGTTTGGAGGTACACAGCTAGAGGGGCTAGTCCTGCATGCACATATGGTAATGGAGGTCAGCCATGGAGATCTAAGCTTGCGTCTTGATTTCCTACAGTTGTAGTTGTCTAGGCTAGTGATAGGTGCAGGTTTCAGCCTCCAACAGGGGAGGGAGGGATCAGGGAGAAACTCAGGCAGCTGGCATATTTGAATGTGAATACCTATGGAGGGAAAACCAATGTAATCTATAGGAGATTCACAGCAACTATGCTGGACATTGGTTTCTTCAGTGGCAAAAGCTGTCTAGGTTGTCTGCAGAGCAAGTCCTTGGGAACCACAGTTATTCCTGCTTTATGGCTGGTATTGGTAGCCCCTGTTTTTTTCCCTTTTCCCTTGCTGTCTCTGTACATCTCTGCTTGCCAGTCTTGGGGTGGAATGAAACCAAAGAGGGTCATTCATGTGGTGCCCTGAAAGGCAGGGGTAGCTGGTTGCTTATCCCACTATTTCTTTCCCAGCAAGGGGAGCTCTTTTTAGCTAGGGTGTTCCCTCTTGCCACCAAAGAATGCTGGCTTAGTGCAGGCAAAATGAAGCTGTTCTATATTCCCTTGTTGCATGGTTATTCTCAGGGTTTTTTTGTTATTGCTGTTCCACTATGATGCTGAAGTTTCTTAAATGGACTCCAGAGCTCTCCCAGAGCTGTTTTTTATTGTGGAGAGCTACACAGTCTCTTCCAGGAAATAGAAGAGAGAATAATTTCCAAATGATTTTTTGAAGCTAATATTATCAGTGTGGGACAAAGACAATACAAAACAGAAAACTATAGACCAATATCCCTCATGAAAATAAATATAAAATCCTTAACAAAATATTTGCATACCAAATTCAACAATATATAAAAATAATTACACACCGTGATCAAATGAAGTTTATTTTAGGGCTGCAAGTGTTGTTCAATATTTGAAAATAATGTTGAGAAATTTTAAAATTGTATCAATCAATGCAGAAAAATAATTTTTTTTAAGATTTTATTTATTTGACAGAGAGAAACACAGCCAGAGAGGGAACACAAGCAGGGGGAGTGAGAGAGGAAGAAGCAGGCTTCTCACCGAGCAGGGAGCCCAATGTGGGACTCGATCCCGGGTCTCCGGGATCATTTCCTGAGCCGAAGGCAGTTGCTTAACCAACTGAGCCACCCAGGTGCCCCAGAAAAATAATTTTAAAAATTAAATAACAGTCATGATAAAAACTTTGAAAAAATAGGAATAGAGTGTAATTTCCTCAACCTGATAAAGAGCATCTACTAAGAACCTATACCTAACGTTGTGTTTTCTGATGAATTACTATATTGCTTTCCCCTTAAGGCTAGGAAAAAGGCAAGGATGTCCACTCTTACTACTCTTATTCAACAAAATGTTAGTACGTTTAGCCGATGAAATAAGGCAGGTAAAGGAAATAAAAGGCATACAGATCAGAGTAACACTGTCTTTCTTAGTGGCTGACATGATCATCAACATAGAAAATGCCAAAGAATCTACAAAGTAAAAATATCTCCTAGAACTAATACATGAGTCCAGCAAGGTTGCAAGATACAAGATAAGCATACAAAAATAAACTTTATTTTTACTGAATCACTATATTATGTATATGAAATTAATATGACACTGTATGTTAACAATACTGGAATTAAAAGTAAATAAATAAACTATTTTTTATATATTAGCAATGAGCATATAGACACTGAAATTAAGGACACAGCCATTTAAAAAATGTAAATAAAATGAAATACTAAATACAAAGTTACCAAAACATGTACAAAAATCTATATGCTGAAATTTATAAAACACTTATGGAAGAAATCAAATAAGACCTAAATAAAAGGAGAAACACACTAGGTTCTTTTATCAGAAGGCATGACACAGTAAAGATGTTAATACTCTCCAAATTGATCTTTAGATTCAATTCAATTCCTATCATAATTCCAGCAAGGTATTCTCAGAGACATAGACAAACTTATCCAAACATTTATATGGAAAGGTACAGGCCCTAAAAGAACTAAATCAATCTTGAAAAAAGAATATATTTGGAAGAATCTACCCAATATTGTCTTGCTGTACAGCTACAATTATTAAGACTGTGTTATATTGATGGAACAATAGTTACATAGATCAATAGAACAGAATAGAAGACAGAAAAATAGACCCACATAAATGTACTGTACTGTTTTTCAAAGGTACAAAATTAACTCAATGGAAGGAGGATAGTCTTTTCAACCAGTGGTGCTGGAGCAATTAGATATCTGTAGACAAAAATAAAAATGAATAACCTAGATTTAAACCCCATTCCTTATATAAAAATTAACTTAAAATATGATAGACTTAATATTAAAATGTAGTATTATAAAACTCCAAGGCAAAAATAGAAAATCTTCAGGACCTAGGGCTAAGCAAAAAGTTTACTTACATGACACCAAAGGCAATCCATGAAAGCATACATTGATAAATTAGACTTCATCAAAATTATGCTTTTATTCCATGAAAAATGTTATGGATAGGATGAAAAGAAGCTATAGACCTTTAGAAAACTTGCAAACCACATATCCAACAAAGGATAAATAACAAAGATATATAAAGAACTCTCAAAGCCAGCTATAAAAAGAGAAATAACCCAATGAGAAAATGGCAAATGACATAAACAATTCTTTCATCAAAAAGTATATACAGGGTCACCTGGGTGGCTCAGTTGGTTAAGCGACTGCCTTCGGCTTAGGTCATGATCCCGGAGACCTGGGATCAAGTCCCACATCGGGCTCCCTGCTCGGCAGGAAGCCTGCTTCTCCCTCTCTCACTCGCCCTGCTTGTGTTCCCTCTCTGGCTGTGTTTCTCTCTGTCAAATAAATAAAACCTTTAAAATATATATATATACAAATGGGGGAAAAGAAAATTATATACCGATGGCAAATAAGTACTTGAAAAGGTGCTCAATATCGTTAGCCATTAAGGAAATACCAAATTCAAATCATGAGATATCACTTACCAGATGGTTAAAAATAAAAACGACAACACCAAATTCTGGCCAGGATACGGAGAAACTGAATCACTAATACATTGCTGATGGGAATGTAAAATGGTACAGCCACTGTGAAAAAGTTTGTTCTTTCTTAAGAAAAAAAAAAACTGAACATGCAACTACCATACAATCCAGCTGTTGCACTCTTGGACATTGACCCCAGAGATATGAAGACTTACGTTCACATAAAAACCTATACATGAATATTTACAGCAGCTTTATTCCTAATAGTCAAAAACTGCAAACAATCCACATGTCCTACAGGGGGTAAATTGTTAAGCAAATTTTGGTATATCCATACCGAGGAATACTAATCAGCAATAAAGAGAATGGAAGTATTGATACATGCAACAACATGAATGAATCTTTAGAGAATTATGCTGAGTGGGCAAAAAAGCTACAGTCCTAAAAGGTTGCATACTATATATGATCCATATATATAACATTCTTGAAACTACAAAATTATAGAAATAGAGAGTAGATTGGTGGTTGCCAGGGGTTAAAAAGGGAGTTGGTGAGAGATGGAAATAGGTATGACTATTAAATGGCAACATGAGGAATTCTTGTGTTGGAAATGTTCTGTAGCTTGATCATCAGTGTCAATATCCTGATTATTATATTGTACTATAGTTTTTCAAGATGCTACCACTGTGGTTAAGTGGGTAAAAAATACACAGTATTTCTCTGTATTATTTCTTACACCTGCAGGCAAATCTATGATTATCTCTAATTAAAAGATCAATTACAAAGAAAAAATTAAGACAAAGGAATGACCACTCATGTGTCAAGACTTTTAAGTACAGCTGAAACCCCATTCTGAAAAGCAGTGGTAACAAAACTGATACAACATGGATTGGGCAGAGCTGTTTTCAAATGGGTGACCAATCCACCCTTTCCTCTCTGGTCATCTTAAGGCATGTACCAAAAAAAAATCAGCCATGGCAGTGTTGTTTGTTTTTTCTGCAGCCTATCTAGCCTTACTGCAGAGAATGTAAAAGTGTAGAAATTAAGCTGTATTCTCTCTGGAGGTATGTCATGTAAATTATATGGATCTGAGGCCAGTAATCCTTAGTACATGACTTTGTTCTTTCACCTGTGCAGCTTGGACAAAGTGCACTGTGCATGACCGCAGGGGTGAGGGGCATGAATTTGTGAAGAAACAAGCATGTGTATGAATGAGCACAGGTATGCTAATACTGGCAAGATTAGGGAAGCGGAGATGAGACAAGGCATTAAGGATAGATGAATGTTGCCACATACCCACAGAGAATTTGACACCCTCATTCTAAGGAAAATACTGGAAGATGAAGAAAATAAAAGAGTAGGTAATTAAGATTTGAAAATTTTTGTAGAATGTATGGCAATTTTATGCTTTAGTGATAGGAAATATTCTGGAAAAAATTCTGTAGTTTTGTACCTCCAAAGGTGAAAATTCATTTGCCACAGTGCAGAGTACATTATGCCAGGACATTTGGAAGTAATGGCTTTTGCCTGAATAAATATGCTTTGTGCTGCCACAGTTTTTATCTTCTTCAGAAGCAACCATTGCCAATTATTTATTCTAGTTAATACGTTAGAATTTTTATGCCCTGGGCTGTTGACTCAGGCCCAAGGTCTATTTGCCAATCAATATTCTTCCTTTTCTCCACTAGGCTCCCACCCCCAGTTTATCCATCCAGAAAATGGGAATACTATGCAAAGAGACTATATTTACTGAACAAAGTTTTAAGCGTGAGCATGAGATCCATTCAGTCTGGAGAAGGTATTAATAAGCTTGCCAGTAGTTGAGTTACAACCCAAAATACCAGAAATGTAAAACACAGGTAAACACTAACACAGTTCTCCTTCATAAGCTGTACAGAAGCAGTAGCTTCAAAAAAGAAATCAATGTTGAACAGTGTTAAAGAGTCCCTAACTTGGGGGGCACCTGGGTGGCGCAGTTGGTTGGGCATCTGACTCCTGGTTTCAGATCAGGTGGTGATCCTTGGGGTCATGAGATCCAGCCCTGCATCAGGCTCTGTGCTCAACATAGAGTCTGCTTGAGATTCTCTCTTCTTCTGCTCTTCCCACTCATATTCATTTATTCTCTCTCTCTCTCTTCCCCTTCCCCCTCTCTCTTTCTCTCCCTCTCTCTCTCTAGCTCTTTCCCATAAATAAATAAATAAATAAATAAATAAATAAATAAGATAAATCTTTTTAAAAAGTCCCTAACTTGGAAGATGATTTAACCACAAATTGCATCCAAAGTAAAGTACACTATCCACACAGAGTATTCCAAAAATCAGTGGACAGCATTGGGGAAGGCAGAACATTCATTGGCAGCATCCCAAGAAAGATACAGCATCCATGAATACCATTCCAGGAAAAGTACAAAATCCACATATAGCAATTTAAAGCCAAGTGTAACATCACTTCCTACCAAAATGTATGACACTAGCTAATAAGGAATCTATGTCTTTGTCTCATTATGGAAATGTCCACTACTCCAGTTGTTTAATATGAGCAACGTTGGAGAAAGAATTAGAATGAAAATTGGTCCAGAATTTATGTTTTTTCTTGTGATCCTGTGAGAAAACAGGTTTGTAGATGTCAGATTAGCTTCAGAAATATTTGAAAGTCAAAAGTTTATCCTTATGGATTATTTCTTTCCTTTGTAACTGACAGATGTGACAAAACTTTGAAGAAAAAAAAATGTATCATGGAGCCTGATCTAAGATGTGACTCCATGTGCTCAGTACTCAGACACACATGGAATTCTAGCTCTGTAGAACTATAAACAATCTTAGAGGTACATCTTCATTTTTTAGCTAAGGAATCACCCAGAGAGCAGATTTGCTGTTAGATGTTTGTATGATAATAACAATGATAACAATTATAATAACAACAATAGAAGTAATAATACCTAGCATTTTTTGGATGTCCTACTATGCCAGGCACTGATCTAAGAGCTTTACATTGATTATTTCATTATTCCTCCTAACAACCCTCTAAGGTAATTTATGATCATAAGCCCCATTTTATAGATAAAGATACTGAGACTCAGAGAGGTTTAATAACATTGTTCCATAATGACTCTAAATATTTCCATATGATTGGGGCTTTTTCACCAACCTAGACTGTCAGGCAAAAATCAAGTGATTGTTCTAATATAATATAGTCTGCAGAATTCTGGGTTGTTCTATGTTTCAGTGAAGATATAATTTTCAAAGACAGTCTAGTCAGGGTCTGTATTTTATGTGATCAGTTCCTTAACTACTATTCTCATTAGAATAGATTTTCTCAACATTCTTGACTTCTGGAAGCTAACTTGAGGTGTAAACTCAGTGAAAAGTTTACAAGACATGACTTTAAGCACATAGATTTTGTTATATTTTTCAGTAATGGACAAATAAGTAACAGTGCTTGAAAGATATCACAGTTAAATCTGTATAATTTGTGCATTTTTGGCAAGCCAGGGACTATAAGTCATTTCTCTAAGATATATGTGTTCACTGGCAGAGGTTAGTTAGAAAGAGATTTACAGTTTAGCTCTTATAAAAGATTAGTGCTATTAATATCAATCTCCATAGAGGCTTCAAAGATGCAAGAGAGATGGACAGATGGCCAGGGAGAGATAGATGAATAGTCATAGAACTAGGAATGGACAGAGTTGAACAGAGGCAAGCATAGGCAGACATGGAAGGAAGACCAAGAAAGAGACAGAGATAGACAGCGGGGAAAAAAGAAAGGCAAAGAGAAAGACAGATAGTTATAGAGATCAACAGACAAATTCGAAGGTAGCATGTCAAGAGTGATGAACAGACAGATGCAGAGAGGCAAATAAATTGTAAGACAGGGACATAGGAAAAGGGAAAAAGGAAAGAGGGACAGAGACAGCAGTAAGGAATAGGAAGAGAGGCAAAGATAGAAACATAGAGAAGATAGAATCAGAGAAAGAGAAAGGAACACAGAAAGAGAGAGACTCAAAACAAAATAGGAGCTTAAGGAATGAAAGGAAAACAGGCAGAAACTGAGGGAGGAAGAGAGTCAAGCAAAGAGAGAGTGAAACTGACAGAAAAAGGGTAATACTAATAGTCAATCAGAGAAAGACAATTATTGTATCTCTCTGATATGAGGAATTTGAGAGGCAGGGTGGGGGGAGGGTCATGGGGGGTCGGGAGGGAAAAAATGAAACAAGATGGAACCAGGGAGGGGGAGAAACCATAAGACACTCTTAATCTCGTGAAACAAACTGAGGGTTGCTGGGGTGGGAGAGGGATAGGGTGGCTGGGTTATGGAAAAAATAAAAATTAACAAAAAAATAATTTAAAAAAAGACAGCCTGAGACACAAAAAAATGGGGAAGGGGAGAGGCAGAGAGAATATATGGACTAAGTGGGAGAGAAGGAGCAAGAGACAGAGAAAGAAGGGAGGCCATACATAGACCCAGAGCCAGACCAACATAGAAAGAGAAACTACAAGAGATGGAAAAAAACAAAACCAGATAGGGAGTAAGAGATGGAAACAAATAGTGAGAGAGCCAGTGAAAGATAGTTGGCCAGTGATATATTGGAGAAGCAGGGGAGAGAGACGATGAGACAGACTGAGAGACAGATTAAGAGGCTGACAAGAGAGAAATAGAAAGAGAGACCGGCAAGGTGAGAAACAGGAAGAGACAAAAAAAAAAAAAAACTGTTGCAGAGAGACAGATACAGAAAGATGAAGCAGGAGAGTCAGAGACTGAGAGGCATACTGAGACAGAGATGGAGGGAAAGGCAAACAGAGAGAGATGCAGATGGACAGAGACAGGTTGAGAGAGTGACCAACCAACACAAGAGAGAAACCAACAGAGATCAGAAAGACACAAAACAATACAAAAAAGTGGATGGAGAGATATAAAATGAGCCAACTAAGTGAACAGAGAGACAGATGTGCTAGGGCTGGGGGAAAGAAAAATCATGAAGTTGTTGACAAACAGGGAGACTGACAGGACGGCAGAGAAACTAACAGAAAGGAAGGGGAGAGGAAACAGTGGGGAAGGGGAGGAAGAAAGAACAAACAGACTTGACAGAGACAGACTGATGCAAAAAGACTGACAAAAAAGTAGTCAGAAACAAAGAAGCAGACAGGAAGACTCAATCTGTCAGGAAGAGACAGGGAAATAAATAGAGAGAGAAAAAGAAATAAATGTTAACTAGATTTATTGCAGTGATTATTTCAAAATATATACAAATATCAAATCATTATATTATATACCTCAAACTAATGTTATAGGTCAATTATATATCTCAGTATTTTTCTGGGAGAGAGAGAATGCACAAGTTGGGTGAGGGAAGAGGGGGAGGAAGAGAGAGAATCTTAAGCAGGCTCCATGCCTAGTGCAGAGCCCAGCATGGGGCTCAGTCTCACAACCCTGAGATCATGACCTGAGCCAAAATCAAGAATCAGATGCTTAACCAACTGAGTCACCCAGGCACCCCTATGCCTCAATTTTTAAAAGTATGAAAAGCCAAGGTTGAGGAGGTTAACAGACTGGGAGGAAATATTTGCAAACTATATATCTGCTAAGGGTCTAGCAGGAAGAACATATAAAGAACTTTTACAACTCAGTAGCAAAAAACTCAAACAAAAAAATGGAACTTGAATAGGCATTTCTCCAAAGAAGATATGCAAAGGGCCGTTAAGCACATGAAAAAAAAAATGCTCAACACCATTAGTCATTAAGGAAATACAAATCAAAACCACAAGATACCACTTTGTATCCCTTAGGGTGACTGGAATCTAAAAAATGGAAAATATCAGCTGTTTTCAATGATGTGGGAAATTGGAACCCTCCTAAATTTCTAGGGAGGTTATAAAATGATTCAGCTATTGTGGGAAAGTTTGGTGGTTCCTCAAAAAGTTAAACATAGAATTACCTTAGGACTTAGCAATTTCACTTCTAGATATATATCTAAGAGAATTGAAAAGGTACTTAAATAACATGTACATGCATGTTCATAAAAGTAATATTCACGGGTGCCTGGGTGGCTCAATTGGTTAAGCAACAGCTTTTGGCTCAGGTCATGATCCTGGAGTCCCAGGATCGAGTCCTGCATTGGGCTCCCAGCTCTGTGGGGAGTCTGCTTCTCCCTCTGACCTTCTCCCCTATCATGCTCTCACTCTCTCTCTCTCTCAAATAAATAAATAAAATCTTAAAAAACAGTAATATTCACAATAACTAATAGGCAGAAATAGCCCAAATGTCCATCAATGAATAAATGGATAAATGAATTGTGATGTATCTCTACAATGGACTATAATTCAGCCATAAAAAGAAATAATAGGACTTCCAATGTCCAGTTCCACATCTAAGGGGCTTGTAAATCACCACTGCATCCTAACAATAAGTTAGATGTTTATAACAGTTTTATGTGATTGCCAAAACTTGGAAGCAACAACGATGTTCTTCAGTTGGTGAATGGATAAATAAACTGTGGTACATTCTGACAATAGAGTATTACTCAGCACTAAAAATAAATGAGTTACCAAGCCATGAAAAGACACGAAGGAAATGTAAATGCATCCTACTAAGTGAAACAAGCCAATCTAACGAGGCTACATACTATATGATTCTAACTATATGACATTCTGGAAAAGACAAAACTGGAGATGGCAGGGGTTGGAGTCAACTGAGGATGACTAGGCAGAGGATAGAGGATTTTTAGGGCAGTGAAAATACTTTGTATGATACCATAATGATAGGTACATGCATGTCATTATACATTTTGTCCAAATCTATGGAATGTACAATATGAAAAGTGAACCTTAATGAAAACTACAGACTTTGGATGATTATGATGTGTCAGCATAGGTTCATCAATTGTAACAAATTATCCCACTCTGGTTGTGCAACTCAGATGAGGGATGTTGGTAATGGGAGAGTATGCATGTGTGGGGGCTGGGAGTACATAGGAAATCTCTGTCTCTTTCTCTCAGCTTTGCTATGAGCCTTAACTTTTCTAAAAAAAAAACAGTCTGCATAAAGGAAAAGGGAAAAAAGAAATGGAATAGTGATACATGTTACAACATGGATGAATATTGAAAACATTCTGCTAAAGGGAAGAAGCCAGATTCAGTTTCACAAATCATGTGGTTTCATTTATATGTAATATATCAGAATAGGCAAACCTATACAGACAGAAAGTAGTTTGGTGGTTGATGGGCTTAGGAGGGAATGGGAGCAACTCCTTAAGACTGGCTTTCCTTTTAAGGTGATGAAAATATTTTGGAACTAAATAGAAGTGATGGTTGTATAGCAGTCAGAATGTATTAAGTGCTACTAAATTGTTCACTTTAAAATGACTGATTTTATGTTACATGAATCTCTTGTCAGTAAAAGGAGACAGAGAAATAGAGAAGAAAAAGTGAAACCAAGAGATTGATACAGGAAGATACAGAGGAAAAAAGACAAAGACAATGACAGACAAAGTGACAGCAAGAAAGACAGGAAGACAGTGTGAGAGACAGAGAGCCAGGCAGTCAGGGAGACTGTTAAAGGGAAAGGTAAACACAGACCGATACATAGGCAGGCAGGAGAGACAGAGAGACATACAGATGGAGTGGGATATTGGCGAAAACTGAAGGGGTCAAAAAGTCAAAAGACGGAGTTAGAGACAGAACATGTAGATGCAGGGAGAAAAGAATGCCAAGAGAGGGACTAGTGTGGTGAGATGCACAGACTATGACACAGGGAGAGAGAAATAGAGACAGAGAAGGAGAGAAAGAAAAGAAAATCAGCAGAGACAGACTGACAGAGAAAAAAAATAAAGAAACCAAGAGACAGATCATGAAACAGTAGACAAACAGACTATTAGGAAAGAGAGAGAGGATGCAATAAACAGAGACATAGGGAGACTGACAGAGACTGTGATAGACTAAAAGACAAAAACAGAGGAGCTGAGAAAGAAACAGCAAAACAGACCAGAAGAGAGAGAAATAACAAAACAAGGCAGAAAAACAGATTGATACAGAGGGAGGAAGAGAGAGAAAAAATGTATAAAGATAGCTAGCCAAAGAGACATCAGAAGTTCAGATTGATATAAATATAGACAATCAAAGGAACAAGCAGAGACAGGGTGATAGAGAGGCAGGCTGACAGATCAGGCAGATTGCCAGAGCACAGACAGATACGTGTAGAAAGAAAGAGGCAAAGAGGGAAACAAAAACAGATATATACAGAAATAGAATGACAAATAGTTGACAGAAATAGTTGACAAAGAAACAAAGAAGCAAATGAATAGGAAAAAAAAAAAAGCAGAGTAGCAGAAAAACTGACAAAGAGACAGGAAGGCAGACATACAACACCAGACAGACCAAAAAATGGATGGACTGAGACAGACATGGGCAGTTGAACAGAGACTGATGTTCAGAGAGAGACAAAGAAGTGGAAAGAGATGGTCTGAGGTCATTGGTCAGAGGCAGACCCAGAGAGACAGACCAGAAGGCAGGCGGGCAAAGATAGAAACATAGACGGATAGAGTGAGATGAAGACAGGCAGAGAAAGGGAGAGATGGGGGAGGGGAAGGGAGAGGGAGCAGAGAGATTATGAGAGAAAGAATGCACAGTGGAAACCCAGAAAGCAGCGGGAGGACAAAGATAGATTAGCTGAGAGACAGAACCTGAGAGACACAGGAATCAGGAAGGTAGGCAGACAAGAGTGTCAAGACAGACAAGGGCAGACAGGTAGAGAGAAGGAGGTGCGGACAGACTGGGAGACTAACAGAAACAGGGAAGCAGAACAAAACAACAGTCAGAAACGGACATGCTGACAGAGAGACAGAGGGACAAAGATGCAGGCAGAGCAGCAAATTGCAAAATAAACAGAGAGGCACCCTCTCATGCCTCACCCCTATTCTCCCTGCCCTCACCACCACAAATGCCCCTCACTATTTAGCCGTAGATGGGGAAAACAGGGAGAAATTCTAGCAGGATACCTGGAACATGGTAGAGATTTGGAGGAAGGTGGTGTCTAACAAAAATCATTCAGATCATTCTCAGAAGGGGTTGCAGTCTGAACTTTGCATTTTGGGAATACCCCAAGGCCATGTGCTTTTAGGTGGGAAAGCACTCATATCAATAGATTGAGCATTTGTCCCTTATCAATACCATAGAGTTTGGGTTGTTGTTATTTTTGTTTTTAAGAAAACACGTGAAATTTCTCAGAAGTCCATTGTTTGCTGATTTCCCCTCATGATTCCTTCCTCCCTGGAGGAATTTCTTTGATAATGCAAGCTTATCACTTTTCACTTTTCTCTTCTACAGTTTTCTATTGAGTGTCTTGTTTTCATAGTTTAAAATTCATATAGCTCTCAGGCAAGTTTCTCTAAGATGTTTCTACTTAATATTCAGCTACAGCTCCAAGGAGTTTAACATTATTTTAAATAAAATTTTCATTTTTTAAAAAGAAAAATATAGGGAACGTTCCCTTCTCCTGCAGGCATTTCACCTTAAAATTCTTCAAGGGACTTCTGGCTTTTTCTTAATTATGACTGGCGTCTGATATTTGCTGCCCCAAACTATATAAATAATGTGTTAATAAATAAGATGAGCTTTATGAGCGGCTCTTTTTTATTCCAGACTCTCAGGTGATCTTAGTCAGCCTGACTCTTACCCAGAAGGAAAAAGGTATGGAAAAGTGAGCTAGATACTGAGGACTGGCTCAGCCTCCCTTCTAGAACCACTGGGCATTCATCATTTGGCCTGAGGGAACTAGAGGGAGAGAGAGAAGCAGTATGCTTTCTGCTTTGCTGAAGTGGGGTACAGAGATAAGAAGTGGCTTTGTCTCCTAGAAAGTTCCCAGTCTGCTTTGTGGAGGCCATTCACCCTATAGAGAGAGGAACAGTAAAGTCAGTCCTCCAGGGTATCACCTAGTGTTGCCAGGAGAAAAAGTCACACGGCATATGACTTAAGATCCAAGTTGGAATATAGTCTACTGAAACTGTATCCACACTTGGCCAGAGGAAGCATAGCTTTTACTCTCTCACTTTCTATGAAATTACTGGAATTTTAGAATTAGGAGGATTCTAAGACCAACTAGTCCATAAGTCTCACTTCTAAGTGAGGAAACAAAGGAAGAGTGGTGCTATAATAAGTAGTCAGTGTAGCCTAGTAAGTAGGGAACTTAGTGTGGAAGACAAGCAGTGATACAAAGAAGTTAGCAGCAGACTAACCTGGACTCTGTATACCCTGTGTTATGTTCAGCAAATGTTTGACTTTTCTATGCTTCCTATAAAATGAGGAGATAATAGGACTCACAGGGTGTTTGCAAAGAAATAAATGCGATAATGTGAGTAAGAAGTAACATTCCCCACAATTTCTGGCACATAATAGGTGATTGATATGTTCATTTTTATTAGCTTAGAAAGAAATGACTCGATAGAATTAAGGCTTCTTGATCCCTCCTCTGGTTCTCTGAAAACTAGGATATAAGTAGCACCACTGAATGTATAGCAATGTACTTAATATGCATCCTACCTTTGCAGCACCAAATTTGCTGTTGTTATTTTGAATTTCCACAACTTTCGGGCACATGAGAGCCTAACGAGCATTTTCCTCTAGCTGTATCACTCCACATTTACTTCTTTTTTTAATCTTTTTTTTTAAGATTTTACTTATTTATTTGACAAACAGAAACACAGCCAGAGAGGGAACACAAGCAGGGGGAGTGAGAGAGAGAGAAGCAGGCTTCCTGCCAAGCAGGGAGCCCGATGTGGGGCTCGATCCTGGGTCTCCGGGATCATGACCTGAGCCAAAGGCAGTCGCTTAACCAGCTGAGCCACCCAGGTGCCCACTCCACATTTACTTCTAATCTTGACTGTCTGCAGGCCTTCTTAAATAGTGGCTACAGCCTGAGCCAGAATCCAAATTGTCCACATGTCTCCACATGTTAAATAAATACACCTGTCCAAAGACACTAAGATTCCAAACTCAGTCAGAGCCACTTCCTCAAACTGGAGACTTGATAGATCTCAGTAATATTCCAAGTCTGGTGCACATTGCTGCAAATCTCTGTTACTGGAAGACACATCAGATGGGAAATAGTTTGTCTGCTAGTTGAACCTAATTGCAGTGTGCAAAGAGCTTGCTCAGCAGAGAAGCTCTTTGAAAAGCCCCGCTTCAGGGGTACTAGGCTCACAGCTCAGAGCCGCTTTGTGTCTTAAAACAGGTCATCTGTACACAGTATCAGGAGTCACCTGAGGGGTATAACTCCAAAGTAAATTCAGGGAGATAGTGATCAATATTCTGCTGAAACCAGGAGGCACTTGGGCTCCTTTTATCTGCATGGACTATTACAAAGTTGAACAGGGGAATTAAATTCTGAAAATAAGCCGAAACTCTTGGTGTTAACGGGGTCTTAAGCTAGGAATTGATTCCAATTTCTTTTATAGTTCAGCCTTTTTCATTTGAAAGGCCATTGCCCATATAAACAGGTTTAAGGAAGTTCAGGCTTTCTGCTAAGAGCTAATTGCTGTCTTAAGTATACTGGAAAAAAAAAGAAACTTGGTAGACTTGTCTCTTGTCTGCTAGGAGAGTATAATCTAAGACTACATGTTATTTACAAGGGCTTCACTTAAAGTACTGGTGCTTCCCTGCCTCCCTGGCCAAGGAAGATGCCTCAAATCACCCTTTTACCCAAATTTAAAAGCTTGGGTTTGATGGTGCTAGTTGCTACCATCAGACAATTTTGATCTACTCCGCTGGCACTAGACTCCATCTTCATGTTGCAGTTAATATTTAAGAGTGGGAGATAAGCATAGATAGCATTCATTTTACATTTTCACTGTCACCAGACTATTATGTACTCTAAGAGCCTCTTAATTGGCCCATTGGTGTTCCACTGTTTACTCATATCTGCCTTGCACACAGCTGTCCTGTTGTGATGGAGAGAGGAGACTTTTATTGGAGCCCTAGTTCTGTCTGTGCCAGTGCCCACCCTGCGTGGACGCAACCACCCAGGTCGGTTTAGGGTTGGGGCTAAGGGACAAAAATGTAATCAGCTTCCCTTGAATAGACCCTAGGCTAGCTTTCACATTCCTCATCAGCTAGTTGGAAATGGGTTTGTTTTGTGCTTAGGGACTTCCTTAATTGTTCTTTCCCTTGTGATAGGCAGTTTTGGCAATAGAAAATCCTTGTTGGAGGGAAAAGGGAATCCTAGGCCCATATCAAACTGGAGATGATGGCAGAGATGCTTAAGTCATGCTAATTAAGACAGGAAGAAATCTGGCCTCTAGGAGACGTGAACTGATTTGAAGCTGTTATATTACTATCCTCAGTACCTAAAACAAGGTGGATATCTCGAGTAAAACCTAAGGGAAGGCAAAAAGCAAAGTCCCAACATAAAAAAAAAAGATTAGGCTATGAGTTTATGAGGAGTCTATGTGTTGACAGGGAAACAGTTACACATTAGTCCGCTAGGTAAATGAAGCTATGTTAGGCTACAGATGTGGCTCAAGTTCATGAGTTCGTAATTGTTCTGGACTGTCCTGTCTGGATGGGGAAAAATGGTGAGTACAGTGTCTGCTGGCAAGCCCACTGACTCTCATTAACAGGAAGCTTTTTAAGAGGCATATGTAAGCTGGGAAGTGCTCTGGCCATTCACCAATTGCTTGAATTGTCACAGTAGCAATTTCTCTTCACACCACTAATGCCTTCTCGGAAGTGAGAACTTGAGGTCTGTTTTTAATTCATCACAGGCTGTGGAGAACAAATGACAGGTTCTAAAAAAGGGCTTAAAGTTGGAGCTGGTCAACCAGATCTTTCCTTGCAGTCGTTAGTACTTCATTGCCATTGTTTGTCTCTACTTTCTAAATCCTTAAGAACAAGTTGAGCTCAGAACTTTCTCTAAAACTTTATTCATTTATGGTAATGGGGGAGGGAGGGTGAGCATGACGCTTCATCACAAGGATGACTGCCTTTGCAGCAAAAGACCTTAGACCAATCAGGAAATTTACAGCATTACTTTAGAACCTTCATCAATGGCACCCTTCAACTGGGAGCACCCCCATGGAGGGAACTCAGTCCTTCTTCTTCCTCTGGCTCTTCGTACAATAGACATTTCAGGGTTCTGCATGTAGCGAACAAGCAGTAAGTGATATCATATGCACTGTTTGGTTTCCCAGTTTTCTTGTCTCTTAGCAGTTTCGAATCTAGATTGCAAGAAATAGAGGAGCATCTTTCACTGGGCCTTCTTTATCCAATAGTTCTTCAAACACCTTCTTTTTCTCTTAAAATCAAATCTATAGAACAGGCCAAGAATCTCCAAATTTCTTCCCATCTGTGCTAAAGAGACCAGGCTTTATGTTAAAATGTAAAGTCTTTTTGAGGCAGAGATCATATGAATCTGAATGTTGGATGTTATATTTGTTTACCAATGGCAGGCATTACCATTTGTGCTATACTTTGCATTTTCAAAGTGCTTTGTGTTAACAGGAAAGAAAAGGGAAGGAGGGTTTTGATTTAGAAAAATGAAAGGAGCCCAGAGTGTCAGTGAAATCTGAAATACCTGTGTTCAAATCCTGGTGTTGCTGTGTCCTAACTGTGAGATCTTGGATTTGTTGCTTCTTTTTGAGACTGTTTCCTCAACTTTAAAATAGAAATAACATCTTCATACCAACCTTGTCAGGTTGTTGGAAAGATTAAATGAGGTAATACAATGAAATCCTACAGCATAGTGATGGATACAAAGCCAAAGTTAGGGCTTTGTAAATTATTATCTTTATGCTCCACAAAAACAGAGCAAAAGAAACCATATGATAATTGACTTTCTCTGTTTGACTTATTTCACTCAGCATAATCTCCTCCAGTCCCGTCCATGTTTATACAAAAGTTGGGTATTCATCCTTTCTGATGGCTATGTAATATTCCATTAGAAGACATGAGGAGAAGGAAAGGAAAAGTGAATTGGGGTAAATCGGATGGGGAGACAAAAGCATGAGAGACTGGACTCTGAGAAACAGAGGGTTTTGGCGGCGAGGTAGGTGGGGGGATGGGTGAGCCTCGTGGTGGGTATTAAGGAGGGCACATATTGCATGGAGCACTGAGTGTGGTGCATAAACAATGAATCTTGGAACACTGAAAAAATAAAATTAAATTTTAAAAATAAAGAAAGAAAAGAAAAGAAATGCACACACACACAAAAAGAGCAAGAGAATCATCCTGTTGATTCAACCATTGAGATGAAATCATTTTTACATTTATATTTTCTAAATTTTTGTCATTGTTTTTGAAAATGTGATGTATATTTCAATTTCTTCCCATCATAAATACAGCATATGCTCTTTTCTTACTTTATTTCATGGGATTAATTAATAGATTGAATGTTGGGAGCCTGGGTGGCTCAGTGGGTTAGAGCCTCTGCTTTCAGCTCAGGTCATGATCAGGTCCTGGAATCGAGGCGTGCATCGGGCTCTCTGCTCCGCAGGGAGTCTGCTTCTTCCTCCCTCTCTGCCTACTTGTGATTTCTCTCTCTGTCAAATAAATAAATAAAATATTTTAAAAAGTAGATTGAATGTTATAGGATTCTAAGTTACTAGAAGCTTCCATATATTCGGATAATATCCTTAAGCTTTCTCCTTAAGCCCTGATCTATGATGAAAACAATAAATGTGTGTGTTAAATATGCACATATAGACATATAGACACATAGCAATCTTACGAAGAGTTCAAAATGCTATATTTGTACTGTCAGATCGCAGTGTTTCATGTTATAATGTTGAAAGCAAATAAATAAAATAGACTGAATCAGACTAAACAAGGCTTCACACGGTCATTTAATCCAACTCCCACCCCCTACCCCACCACTTTAATACAAAATTAAATATGATACATTCCTGTCAGACATTCATCTAACTTGTGACAAATACTCCAAGTGACATTAAGATCCCTACTTTACAATGTAGCCAGTCCCCTCTCTATGGACCTCATGGGTTCTTGTGCAGACCCTGAGATATGTCAACTGTAGACCATAGTGCTGGGCACCTAAATGTTACCTATTGTTTTTATCACTCCATGTTTGGGCCACTCTAATTATTAGGAAATGTTTTCTTATACTGAACATTAAGCTGCCTCCTGGGTCCTAGGTTTGTCCTATAAAACCAAGGTATCAGACCAAGTATAATCCTTTTTCCACGTGACAGTTCTTAACATATTTGAGTATAGCTTGCATGCTCCCAAGTTTTCTCTTCACTAAGTTAAATATTCTGGTTACCATAAAATGTCCCTCATAGGAGATGGTTTCCAAATGCTTCACCCCAGTCGCTTTCCTCTGGGGACGTTCAGTATTGCTCTTAATACCTTCCTATCACAAGAAGACTCAGTGGCCAGAGCAGATAGTGTGCCTTTTATTCCTTAGGCTCTAGAGTCCACTTAGGTCTTCCATTAATAGAGCCTGAATTATATCTGCTTTTCTAGAAGCTAGTTCATATTGTTATCTCATATAAAATTTGCAGAATAAATGCCCTGTTTGTAATACGAGATACACAAAGATTGTATTTCCTCCATTCTGTTATTCTGTGGCTTTTTTCCCCTATATTACATTCCATTTTCTAGTTTTGGGCTTGTCATTCCAGCCACTTTTCCTCATACAATAAATGATATAATAACAAAGCCAGGAAATATTGATATTCACTGTCTTCCAAGTCAGAATATTCTCAGCAGATTATATGTCCAAATGCTGGTTTTCACCATCACTTTGGCAACACTCTCGTCCTTCACAAAAGCCATGGTAAATCTATATGGTCTGATTCTTTCTTGTTTTCCAGAGCTTTTAGCCTCAGCTCAGTTCTGTCATATCTTCAAGAGAAATCATATTCTAGGCTAGTTTGTCAAGATGATGTAGAGTAGTGGCTGGCAGTATAGTATATGAGAGAGAGCATGAGCTTTAATAGCAGACGGGTTTGGGTTTAAATCCTGGCTGTGTCACTTACTAGCTGTGTAACTTTGGACAAGCTATTTAAAACCTAAGACTTAGTTTTCTGTGGTTTATGATATCATTGAGACAGCTTATGTATAGTAGTATCTAGAAGATACTCAATAATTGGTGGTGACATTATTTTTGAAACTCTGTTCTGTCAAGTAAGTTATGTATACTTTCCAGCTCTGTCTTATCTACAGTTGTAACAAGCAAACCTATTATACTCTCATCCATTAAAATATTAAAATAGATTAAAATATTGAACAGGACAGGGACAAATAGAGAGCCCTATAGCCCTCCAAATTGTTGTCAATCCATTCATCACCAGCCTTGGAGCACAATTCTTCAACTAGGAATCCAGCCAACTAAGCTGTCATCTGATCCATATTTCTCCATCTTTTTTTAAGGCAATTGTGAAAGATTTGCTGTAAAGCTCTCATTCTAGTATCCTTTTCAAAGAAAAAGAAAGTAAATAAAATTATCTTTACTTAACCAGACATGTTCTTACACTTGCTTCTCTGGTCACCACATACTTTCCTAAGTGCTTGTATATCATATAGTTAGTAAACCATTCTTTCTTGAACAGTGACAGCCAATAAACTCAGTCATTTTTAGAATATATATTTCCCATCCCTTTGAGTAGGAAAGGGGAGAAAAAACATAAGAAGGATTATATGTGGTCATAGAGAGTGGCTTCCTAAGATTACTTCAAAAGCAACATTGCAGTTCACCCCGGACCAAAGAAAACTATATATGAAGACTATTTGAAAATATGTAATTATTTGAAAACACTTAATTTGCAAAGGTTTCTAAGATGTGGTTAGAGCTACGTGGAGTCAATGGGGTAATTTTATCAGAAACAGCTAGTTTCACTCTCTTGAGTTCCTCACATTTAAATATTACATTGTTCTTTGTCTCTCCCACTCTATCCCCCTTTAATTAGTGTATCCATCTGTTTTCCCGGTACTAAGGGAAGGCTTATTGGTTGGTAATTACAGCAATGTCCCTGGGCTCCTATTTTGAAAATGTGCTCCACATTGGTGACCTTCCAGGCTCAGGTAACAGTGCTCTTTCCTGGGATTCTGTCACTTATTGTTGTTGGCACCTGTTATTTCTTTCTGCTACACTCAAGCCAGGAATTTACTTCCCTCGAGTTTCTCAGACAGTTCCTCAGTAAATCTGATCCTTTGCTCAGATGACCCTAATGTCTTATTACAAAGTGTTTATACCCAGGGCCTCTAGGACAAAAATGCTGATCCAAACTTCCCATCTATTAGAAAGTATATATAATGGAAGGCAAATGTGCCCAGCATACCATACCTTTAAGAAATGCTCCTTAGAAAAATGAAAGGAGTCCAGAGTGTCAACTGGATGAGTGGATGGAGGTAAGGATGAACAGTTTGTAAGCTTGGGACACTTTTGCCAGCAGTTGGCTAAGTGCCCTTGAGCTGATTCCTCTGGCACCTTCTCCTCAGTCAGAAGGCATATGTACTCCCCACAGGACAATCTCCTCAAACCAACCATGAAGGTCCTACAGGATCCAATCTTAGCTTTTCTCTTCAACACCATCTCTTACTCAGTCCTCACTACTATGGTTATCATGTTTTTGAATCAAAATCTGAATAAGAAATCAAAACAAGTGATTGGATCAAAAACACGTTTTGCTTTTTAATGTATACATATGAAAACCTTCACAAAGGTATATTTGAAATAAATTCTCATTCGATGGATCACATTTAGTGAGGCTTACTGTGTGCCAGGACTTTGCTAAGTACTTAATGAGCATTATGTCTTAGGCTCTGCATTACAGCCCCATTTTACAGAGAAGGAAACTAAACCCCAAGAAGTTAATTAACTAACTTAAGGTCATACAGTAAGTAAATGGTAATCCTCAGACTCAAACCCAGGTCTGTCTGACTCCAGAGCCAATCTCTTTAAAAATCATTATGTCTGCCTTCCGTGTCATTCATGAGTGAATAGAATGCTATGAAAAGCAGATAATCCTGTGCCTAAACATGTAGGATGAATGGTAGCTTTATCAGACTCTCCTCCATGGTTCTCCACTCAGATCAGTGTCCTCATAGATAACCAATCTCATGTATGCCTGCCCCTTTTGCCTTAGTTCAAGCAATGCTCTTCCACACCCTTCATTCACCCTTCAACCTAGAATTGTCTTCTTCCTTCTCTCTTCCAGTGAAATTCTATCCTTTAACTGCTTAATTCAATTCTGTTTCTTCCACAAACACTTCCCTCATGACCTCTCCCTTTCCCATGCCCTTACAGCACTTACTGTGACAACTATAATATTTAGCACTTTACACTGTTTAGTGTTTATGAATCACTTTTAGGTCAGCAGTCGTGTTTTATATTTCTGTTTATCTCCACATAATTTTGTGCAGGGTCAGGTATATAAGTATTCAATAAATATTTGCTTTGACTCTAATAGACATATATAATGATCAGCTGAATTCATTGTGTCATGTGTACTGTCTAGATTTCTCCTAGCCACTGATCCCATAATGAGAAATTAAACCTATATCAGAAGTCTTCAAATGAATGTAAAATTACTTTGCAATATCTAAACACAGTACTAAAATCTCTGATCTTTAACCTGCACTCCTGATAACACTTAATAATTAGTATAACAAGACAGTTAAAAAAGTGTTTTGGTAAATTAGCTGAGCCAGCCAAGATACGGATTCTACTTTCAGCTCTGCCACTTACTGTGAGACCTGGGATAAATCCTTAACTTCCCTGAACCCTGGTTTCCTTACTGGTAAATGGAGAATAATGATTTTCCTCCCCTCCGTGGATTGTTAAGAAAATGTAAAATGAAAAAAAAAAGAAAATGTAAAATGAAAAAGTACATTAATTGGCATGTGTTGTAAAATGTAAAGCATTATGCAAAACTGGGTCATTATTATTACTATTGTATTTTCTAAGCATTTTTAATTATCTAGGAAAGAGAGCCACAGTTATCAATTATTTAGAAATAATTCCATCACTTCCTGTGGAAAGGACTCCAGCTTAGTCCTCGAAGCAAGTGTTAGACTTGGCACAGGGTTTCTGTGAGTTGGCCGGGATTCCTTCAGTGATAGAATCGTATGTTCCTGATCTAAAAACTGACCCGTGTGGGTGCAAAGAGGAAACCACTTTGTTTTCACAGGGTAATAGGGCAACTCTCTGGCTGCACAGTTGGTGACTTTTATAATAGTACTTGCCTGCTGTGCTGCCCATGGGGTGAGTTAATGAACCACTAGAGAGCTGCTCTGAATTAAAAAGGTCATACCTGACATGACCCATTTCAGCACAAACATCCTGTTCTTTTCACCTCTTCAAGGGGGAGATTTTATTTAAGATCATCCATGATTTACTGAAAACTTAAATTGTGTGGATGGCAGAATGGCCCTTGCAAATAAATGTCAGGAGAAAAAAACCCACCAGGAATCACAGAATCATAAAAGGTGAGAGGTGAAAGAGCCTTTAGATACTATGGAGTCCAACCTTGTCATCTCACAGGTGAGGAAACATTCGAAGAGAGAAAGTGACTTAGTCAAGATCACACAGTAAACTTAGTGACAGAGCTGACACTTAAAGCCAACTTTCCCCAAGTGTCCATACTTCCTGTTCACTGTACTTGCCTCTACATGAGTTCATGTAAGTGAAACGTTGGGAACTTTTTAGGTAGTGATAACAATTTTAGTGTCATTCTCCAAATTGGAAAACTGCCTCCAATCTAGTAGCTGGGAACAGCTGGAATGACCCATCCCCATGTATTCAGAATCTGGCACTTAGGCATTTTAAAGCAGCTGGCACACCTTAAAAATTTCTGCCATTGCCACAGAAGAGCCAAGCAACCATTTTATACCTATATACTACATGGTATTTTTCTTAAGTTTTTTAAATCCTCAGGAAGATGAATAGGCACCAGCTTCGTGAGCAGCTGGGTGGCATGGTGGAATATAACATAAGAGTAGAAATGGAAAGAATGAATTTTCATTTCAAGGCAACCGACCTGGTACCTTGAACAAGTCACTTAACCTGCCTCTGTCACATGGCAGCTACAGTACTAGTAGCATGTCTGTGTTAGCTCTCTGCTCCTCCCTTTTCACACTTACATCAACCAACAGCTTGACTCCATCCCCCATTCCCTTTTGAATCTTCCCAACAGTCTGTTGAATTTTCTTGGTTCTCTTGAAGACCTTTTCCTGCTTCCCTTTCTTTTTCCCATCTGAGCCAACTCCCCATTCTTCCAGAAGTCCTGTTGTGGTAGGCTAGTCCACAAGTGCCCTGGGCTGCCTGCAAGTCTTGAGATTCTCCATCAGTAAATTTTTGGTGCTATCTGCCCAATTTTCCCAGGTTAGGAATTCTCAGGACATCTAGGTCTGCTGTAACCCAGAATCTGATTATCTGCCTCTAGTTCCATGGATCCTATACCTAATGCATTCAATTCTTACATGACTTCCTTTCAATAGCCAGACTATTAAATGTGATCAAAGAATATTTTAGATAGAAGGATAGGGATGATCTAGAAGCTATGTTTTTTTGTGTGTTTTTTTGAAGATTTTATTTATTTATTTGTCAGAGAGAGAAATCACAAGTAGGCAGAGAGGCAGGCAGAGAAAGAGGAGGAAGCAGGTTCCCTGCCAAGCAGAGAGCCCAATGTGGGCCTTGATCCCAGGACTCTGAGGTTATGACCTGAGCCGAAGGCAGAGCCTTAACCCTCTGAGCCACCCAGGCGCCCGGAAGCTATGTCTTTGGAAGCATTTCAGGTGTGTGTGTGTGTGTGTGTGTGTGTGTGTGTGTGTGTGTAAGCAATAATTTAATCTTCCTTACTTTGAAGAAAAAAGAAGTAGAAAATACTCTGTACAGATTAGACATGTCAAGTAAACTGCTTTAATAAACTGCAACACTGATTGTAACTGAAGGCAAAGGCAAACACATAAACTAAATCCTCCTTGCACTGCTCTCCTGGGAATCAGGGGGGCTGTCAGTGACTAAAAGTGCCTGGCCATCTTAGCTAAAACTTCTCTTTTTTTCCACATGTGTATTGTGACTCAGCTATGTAAGTCTTTAAAACTCTTAAATTAGGCTGTTGTTGAATATTTTAAGATTCTTTTCAAGTTTTCCTGTGGACAAATGTAATTATCCACCTCCTCAGAGAACCGGTTTATGAAGTGTGTTAATACTTGTGGGCTACAGGAAACACTGATTCTTTTGGGCTTTCTGGGTTTAGCTAAAGTCACTCTGTTAGTGATGGCAAGTTCTTCAACCCATTTGAGTTCTTTAGGGGGGTTCTGCAACTATGGCTTTATTTATGGAATATCTAGGGTTCACTCTGGTGGGCAGAGTAGCCTAGATAAAGCATGACTCAAGTATGGAATAAGAAAATTCTCAAACCAAGAAGCAAAAAATAGGAAGTTCTAGTGATGTCTCCAAGCCATTTTGGCCTCAACTTTAGAGAGCAGCAAACTCTCCCTTGCATGGACCCAGAGGAACAGAGGAAACCATATTAATTCTCAAGGCATATGGAACTTCAGCCTTCTCTGTTTAGCACCCTGGAACAGGTTTTTTGGTAAACTACAGACTGTGGTTGAAATTGAGCCCATTGTCGTTTCTGTAAATAAAGTTTTATTGGAATATAGCCATGCCAATTGTTTACATATTGTCTCTGGCTGCTTTAGCACTCTGTGAACAGAGTGGAGTAGTTATGACAGAGGCAACATGGTACACAAAAGCCTAAAATATTGACAATCTGGGCCTCTACAGAAGAGTTTGCCAGCTTCTGCTCTAGATTAACAACTAGGGCTTGGATGGCTATATAAAGGTTGCTCGGACTGTAATTTCAAGTAAAAGTAGCTTATAAGTTGTATAGCTACAATCAAATTAAGTTTGCTGTGTATATTTTTAAAATATTTTTAAATTTTTTAAAAATATAAATATTTTTAAATACTTAATATAACATTTACATATTTAACATAATTTAAAAATATATACATAGTAAAGAAAGATGTAAAGAACAATGTGAGAATCATTTGCAACCATAACACCCCAAGAAAAGATTTTGTTGTATGCCTTTTCTGACTTTCTTGGCCAGTGTGTCTATTTTTTAATAAAAACAATTTAATCAAATTGTACGTACTGGTTTTTAGCCTGACTTTTTTCACTTATTAATGTATCTTGGCATCTTTCCATGTCAGTAAACATAGATCTACATCATCATTCCTACTGGCTACAAAATACTCCATTATATAAATATATATCATTTAATTTATTTAACCGATCCTCTATTACTGGATTGTTGGGTTATTCCTAATTTATTTTCTTCTTATAGCAATGTCATAAGAGACATTCATCATATGTACATCTTTTCACACTTTTATTTCTTATATTCTTTGACAATTTTTTAGAAATAATCCATTACTTTTATGATGTCAGAAAAAAACCTACAGCCCTCTCTTCTAGGGTGAATGAATGCTTTCATAAATGGAAGAGGTTTCAGTTATGTTAATGTAGACACAGAGCCAGAGAGACTAGGAGGTCACCTTTCCTCACGGGTAGGTTGAATTAGTGTATCCACCCGAGATCATTAAATAACAGCTTTGCCACTTAAAGCATGTGCATCTCAATAGGTTTTTGTGAAAGCTTCTCATCACATTAAATATTAATGACTGATGGCAAAGCATTGCTTCAGGAGAACATAATGGCCCAAAGGAAACTAGAAAGCGCTATTAAAAAAAAAGACACACACACACACACACACACACACACACACACAACTCCACTGCACTTCTAGCAGGATCAAATTTCTGATGGAGATAACAGAGCTGGCAGCCAGAAGAGAAGGTGGGAAAGACTGGAAGGTGCTATGCCCTGTGGAAATGGGCTGGACACAAAATGCACTGAGAAACCCAAGAAGCCGCTGTCTGCCCCTGGAACATTAGGGAAGGTGGGAAATGGCACAGAGGTAGAGCTATCCCTGCCCTGCTCTCAGAACATAGCCACATCCCTATTGCTGTAGCAGGCATTTACGTGAATGGAGTTCTTAGTTCATCTAAGAATGCCTTAATTCAGACACGTTTAATATTCGCCTGACCCCAAAGAATTCTGCTGACTGTGGGTAGATCACCTGGGCTAGGCATTTTTCAGTGGATTTTGTAAACAGAGAACCTGTGTATGGGGAGGCCTAAAAGTCAGTGTTAATCAAATTGGATAGTTTAAAGACATCACAGAAAAGAGCAAGAAAGACTATTGTGTTTGTATGAAAATACTCAGCCAGTGTATAAATGCATTCTCCCAGTAGTGATTCATCGTCCAGATGGAAAAGCAAACTGGTCTTTACTATACCTTGTAACCATTCACCTATGAACGGTTAACCTTTAGAAATGAGATGTCAACACTCAATTGGTCTTTACTCAACACTTTCCTTCCAATTTGGCCTGAAGTACTACATGGCACCCATAATAGGTAAAGAGATGCCCAATTACCCAGACACATGGAGGCAGACAAGTTTATGCTGTCTTCTTTGTCAAACCTGTAATCCTCAGTCTTTTCTCCTTGACCACTCTCAGGTTTCTCTTTCCCTTTTCCATGCTGTCTTTAAGAAGAGAGCTGTCCTGTGGCTGCTCTTTGTTATCTCTTCTCTTCAGAAGCCAAGCAGAAAAACACTATTGTGCTCAGACATCCCCACTGCTTAAAGGATCTCAAAGGAGGCTTTAGTACCAGCAACAGAGCTGCGTACAGGACTGTGAGGAACTTTGCTAGTTCATTTTTGAACCCAGAGCTTCTTAACCTTCATTAATTGTGTCATATATTCCCCAGTGTCCATATTTGTAAGAGCAATAACTAATAGCTAGTATACCAGTGAGAAGAGCAAGTACTATCTCTGCAGGAAAAGCCTACCTTGCTTTCCTACACTGAGGAAGGGGGGCAAGGGGAGGTGGGAATCTCCACACTACATTGGATTGGCTTGCCAAGCTGGAAATCCTGTTATAATCTGCAACACATATCTGAACTATATTGAAGACAGGGGGATCTGTCTGTACATTGCTTCTTTTTTTTTTTTGTACATTGCTTCTTCTGTCTCTCTACATCTTCCCCCCTTCCTTTTTTGAAAAGTTAAGCTTTTTTATTTTGAGATAATTAATGATTCACATGCAGTTGTAAGAGATAATACAGAGGGGCGCCTGGGTGGCTCAGTTGGTTAAGCGACTGCCTTCGGCTCAGGTCATGATCCCAGAGACCTGGGATCAAGTCCCACATCGGCCTCCCTGCTCAGCAGGAAGCCTGCTTCTCCCTCTCTCACTCCCCCTGCTTATGTTCCCTCTCTAGCTCTGTTTCTCTCTGTCAAATAAATAAAATCTTTAAAAAAAGAGAGAGAGATAATACAGAGAGATCCCATAGACCTTTTACCCAGTAACATCTTGCAGAACTATAATATAATAGCATAACCAACATATTGTCATTGGTACAGTCAAGATTCAAAACAGTTTAATCACCACAAGGATCCCTCGTGTTGCCCTCCCCCCACTGAGTTATACCAACCACTAATATATTCTCCATTTCTGTAACTTTGACATTTGTATAAATGGAACCATGCAGTATGTAACCTTTCTAGATTGTCTTTTTTCATGCAGCATAATCCCCTCAAGATTTATTCAGATAATTGTGTGTATTAATTCAGAGATTGTATAGTATTCCATTGTATGGATGTGCCATATTTTAATATTCACCCATTGAGAACATCTAGTTTTTTTCTACTTTTTTTGCTATTTTGAATAAATCTACTATTTACATCCATGTACATGCTTTTACTGAATGTAAGTCTTCATTTCTCTGGGAGAAATGCCTAGAGTATAATGCCTGAGTCATTTGGTAGTTGCATGTTCAGTTTTTAAAAGAAGCAGCCAAACTTTTCCAAAGTACTCATACTATTTCACATTTTCACCAGTAATATATGAATGGTCCAGACTCTTCACATCCTTGCATATTTGGTGTAGTCCTTTTTTCCCCAGCTTTACTGAGGTAAAATTGACAAAATTGCAAGATATTGAAAGTATATGTGATGATTTGATATACATATACATTGTGGAAGGATTTATCCCATCAACTTAACATATCCATTACCTCATATATTCACCTTTCTTGGTGAGAACATTAAGTCCTACCCTCTTAGCATATTTCACTTATATAACACAGCATTATCAACTATAGTCACCATGTTATTCATTAGATCCTTGGACCTTATTCATTTTATAACTGAACATTTGTACCCTTGTATCAGCCTTTTCCTATTTCCCCTATCCCATAGCCCCTGGCAACCACTTTTCTACTGTTTCTTTGAGTCTGACTTTTTTTTTTAAACTCTCTATATAAATGATACCATGACCTATTTGTCTTTTTTTGTCTGGCTTATCTCACTTGGCATAATATCCTCCATGTTCATTAATGTTGTTGCAAATGACAGGATTTCCTTCTTTTTAAGGTGGTATAATATTCCTTTGTATGTACCACATTTTCTTTATCCATTTATCTGTCCGCAAACACTTAGGTTGTTTCCATACCTTGGCTATTGTGAATAATGCTACTATGGACATGGGAATACAGATAGCTCTTCAAGATAATGATTTTATTTCCTTTAGATATATACCCAGAAGTGGGATTGCTGCATCATGTGGCAGTTCTGTGGTTAATTTCTTGAGGAGCCCCCATAACTGTTTCCTATAGTGGCTATACCAGTTTATGTTCCCACCAACAGTGTTCAAGAGTCCCATTTTCTCCATACCCTCACTGACATTTATTATCTCATCATTTTTATTATTATTATTAGAGACATCCTAACAGGTATAAACTGATATCTCATTGTGGCTTTGATTTGCATTTCCCTAATGATTAGTGACATTGAGCACCTTTTCATGTACCATTTGTATATCTTCTTTGGAAAAATGTCCATGTAGGTCTTTTTTTTTCATTTTTAATTGGGTTGTTTTTTTACTATTGAGTTGTGTGAGTTCCTTGTATAGTTTAGATATAAACCCCTTATTGGATATGTGGTTTGCAAACATACAGTTTTTCAAATTTTAGCCATTATGACAGGTGTGTAATGATCTCTCACTGTGGATTTAATTTGCATTTCACTAATGGCTTATGATGTTGAACACTTCTTTGTGTGCAAATTTGCAATTTGTATATCCTCTTTGGTGAAATGTCTCTTCATATCTTTTGCCCAATTTCTTTTTTTTTTCTTTTGCCCAATTTCTAATTGAATCATTTAGTTTTTTTCTGTTGAATTTTGAGAGTTCTTTATATATTATAGATACTAGTCTTTTGTCAAATGTGTGGCTTGCAAATATTTTCTCCCACTTTGTAGCCTGTCTTTCCATCCTCTTAATAGGGTTTTTCACAGGTCAGTAGTTTTTAATTTTAACTAGTTTATCAGTTTTTCCTTTTAGAGTTTTTCCTTTTGGTATCAAGCCTAAGCATTCTTTGTAGTGCTAGATCCCAATGATTTTTTTTCCCCAAAGGTTTTATATTTAACAATTTAAGTCCGGGTTTCATTTTGAGTTAAGTTTTGTATAAGGTATCTATGACTTATGTCAAGTTTCTTTTTCGTATTCTTTTTTTTTTTCCTACATAAGTCCAATTGCCTCAGCAGCATTTGCCAAAAATCATTGAATTGGTTTTGTACCTTTGTCAAAAGTCAAGTTTGAACATATGTGCAGGTCACATCTTTTACCCCCAGGAACACCACCTCCATCCATACCTCCAAAACTGGAAAAAGAGAGGAAAGCAACTGAGGATATTATGACAATATACTTTTTAAATAAATAATAGTTTAGAAATAATAGTAACTAACATATGTAGAGTATTTGCTATTTGCTAGAAACATTATTTATTCTTCACAATATCCTATAATGCACACACTACTGTTTCCATTTTGTAAATGAGAAGACTGACTCAGAGAGGTTAAGTACCTTACTTATGGTTATTGGTGAATCTGAGAGTTAAATCAAGGTCTTGATCTTAGGATGCATCGTAAGTATTAGGCTGTCCCTCCTCTCAATACCACTTCTTCATGGGACAGACCATCCAACCACCCTGGCTAAAAATTAGTTCTCTAATCTATAGTCATTATAGTAACAGCAACAGAGGACTGATTCCTGTTTCGAAGGTGAAGGCAATTTTGCACTGGTTTATAGCAACCCTTGGTTTATATCTGTGTCCTTCTGACTCTTCAGGAGGAAGTTCTAACTGGGTCAACAAACCCCTACATATCACCTGTTCTACCTGTCCTCTCAAGTTGCTACAGTACAAACCGTCAAACTGTTCTGAGGCAATGCTCCTTTTCTCATTCCATTCTTAGCAATGTGATCCCTCTGTGTGTATATGTGTGCATATATGTGGGGGATGGAGGGAAAGAAGGAAGGCTAGTGAAGGTTTACAGGGACTTGGGCCTGGGCCAAAATTGGAAAGAGCAAAACAAGAAGGGAAGAATAGACTGCAGTTGGACTGATTTTCTGAAACTGCAGTTGGTTAGTTTTCTAGCTGGAGAATCATACTATGTAAGATGGCTCAAACTTCTCCCTTTTCATGTATGCTGATTGGGATCTTCACCTGGAGCACGAACCTGTGGTGCTCTGGATGATCCAGAAGACAACAAGGAAGCCTCTCAAAGACCATAGGCATTATAGGCAACTCTGGCTAAATGCCCTTTATTGAAAGCTACTATGGCTCCAAATGTAGTTGTTATTACTGCGAGGCCTCTAATACATGGGAAGTGTAGACTGGAAACTTCCTAGTGATTGAGCAGGCTGGCTGATTAGCTATGATGCTTTTAGTGTCTCTGAATTTGGTCTGGGCCAGTGCTTCCTAAAGTCTCTAAAGACAATCTTGTGTCATATATAGGGAGCATTTTAGTTGATTATCAGACCTTGAGAATTACATTTCCTTATTCTCTCCTACTTAACTGCTTGCCTTCCATTTTGCATTTATTGAGTTTTGGAGAGGCAGTATTGCAGTTTGAGGTGGCAGGAGGGGTGGGGATGCATAAACACATAAAGAGAAGAAAATTAGAGAGGTAGTGGTTAATTACCAATGTGTGTTTGGGAAAATGTCTTATTGAAATTCAAAAAGAATTCAGCTGTACAAAATCCATGAGTAATACAAAAATTATGATGATGTTTTATCACTGTTGAAAACCATTTCTCCTTGTGGCACTTGAAAAACATCGTAACATACCAACTCCAAACACCTAACTTCTATCAAAAGTTTTTCCAGAATTTATAACATTGCAGGCTGTCTGGAAATTTCTATAAATGTGTCCACAGGAAAGCCAGGTCAAAAAAAAAAAGAAAATATTTTATCTCAAGTGGAGGAAACAACCCTGAATGAAGGATTCTGTGAGCAGTCATAGAGATTTTGAATTCAGTATTCATCATTTTTGTAAAGAAGGTGGTCATTTTGAGACTGTCTTCCCAAATACCCACTTCTCCTTTGAAGCACCTGAACTATGGAACTTCAGGTACAGTTTGGACTAGGAATGATCATAAACCCTTTAAGTCTCATGTCCCAAGCAGTCTTCAGACTCCACTTGCCTTTCCTATCTAGCAGGTTCTTTCCTCCTCATAGAAAGAATTCTAACAGCTAAGAGGCCACGGGTGTTCTAAGTCATTTTCTTTAGTGGAAAGTAAGACAGAGAAGAAATCTGCTGCCTCCTGAAAAATTAAAATGCTATTTTCTCCTTAGACTTGTTTCTAGGACAAGGCCATCCATTTACCTACACTCCCTTCCTTTGCCCTATACGTTGAGATCTGGGAAGAGGGAGTTAACCATATTGGTCTGGGAAAAAACGGGAAAGAGAAACAACACAGTAATTTGAACAGTGTAATTAAAGAGAACTATAAAAATATAGGAATAGCATATTTAAGGAGCATCCACTATACCTACTGCTAATTTAGAGCAACCAAGGTACAACCATTTCCCCAAGGGTGAGATTGAGACCTTGTAGTAAAGGGCACAATTGTGGCTCGCTGGATGTAGCAGAGAAATTTCTGTGGTGCTGTGCCAGCAGAATTTGTTAGAATTATGCCTCCTGGAACTTTGTAGAAATCTGCCCTATGGAACTTCTGGGAAACCTGTTCTCCACAGTGCCAGTGAAAGCTGCTCACAGGGAGGTTTCTTAGCATAGGCACTCCACTACAAAACCAGTCAAGCAAGGGGTACTGGGAGATGCTGCTGGATGCTGCTGATTACCATGTACTGTAGGAACTGCATGCTGGGAAAGCTGCAGGCACTGCAGAAGCCTAGGGCTGGGGAGGCTGTGTGTGCAGCTGGAGTAAGGCAGTGGAAAGGTGAGTGTTGGAACTGCAGGAGCCTGCAAGGCAAGCCGACCAGCACACAGGTACCAGGAAGAAAACTCCCTTCCTTCCGAAATGTTTCTTTTGTGCCCCTTACTGACAAAGCTTAACATTGTGCCAACTGGCAAAGGTAAGATGTTTAAAAGGCCCAGAACCCTTTTCAGAGGGCAAGCAACAAGGATGAATTTGGAGCTAAGTAATATATCGCTAACTGGCACACTAGGCCAGCTCAGGTAATAGTCATTCTCTAATAGTGTTAGCTCTTAGATCCAGCTCATATTCTGAGTGGTCTCTCTTCCTCTTATTAGGGAACGAAGGGATAGAAATCAGTTACCCTTTGTCTCTTTATGTCTTTAATCACTCCTCCCCACATCCTGTGTAAAACCAGCCCTCAGGGAAAAAGGCAGCTATAGCTCTAGCTCCACCATTCAACCTCTCCTGCTCTGACTACTAAATTCAAGTTACCTTCAGCCCTTTGTTCTTCATCTGCCTTCACTGTACCACCTGAAATGGGGACAAACATTTACCAAATGGCTGACATGTAGAGGTGGTAAAGTTCAGTGGTTAAGAGACTGGACTCTGCATTCAGGCTTAGAGTAGAATCCTCTGCCACTTACTGCCTCTGTGATCCTGGGCAAGTTTCTTAACTTCTGTGAGCCACCATTTCTTCAAATGTGAATGAAGATAGTCATACCTGCAACTCAAGAAGGTTGTGAAGACTAAACATAAGCAATGCACCAAATATAATGCCTGATATCTAGGGTTAAAGGATAGAAACCTGCATTCAGATCTTGGCCCATCTTTTACTAGTTGTGAAATTTTGAGCAAGTTGCTTAAACTTTGAAGCCTCAGTTTACTCTTCCATAAAATGCAAATCAAAATACCTCCTCATAAGGTTGTTATAAGAATAAAATGCATATAAAACACTTTCTGCAGTAATTTTCACAGAGAAGGTGTTCAATAAGTGGTAATTATACATAGAATTGTACCCACTGGACATTGTGCTACATACATCTGTTAATTTGTTTACTGCCTGTTTCCATTATCTTCCCCACACTCACCCTAGCCTCTCTTCTCCAGTGCGTCTGCCCACAGAAGGAGCACAAACAATATTCTTGACCAGCTGACTGCCTGCCTCTCTGGTGAACAACCCTAGACCACGAGACAGACATTCCTCTTAGCCCAGAGGCCCTCTTGAGATAGAGACGGAAGGTCCTAGTTATTCACTCTGGCTTATGACAGAGGTCTTCATCTCTTGGCAAAGAACTAATTTCCTTAGTAGTTACGCAATTGCTTCTTTGAAGTTGGTCACACACTAAGGGAAGAAGGAGCCAATTCACAGACTTCTAAATCATCCTAAAATCGAAGTCTCATTCTACTCCCATTCTTTAGAGACTAGGAAGACAAGGGAAATGAGACTAAATCTTTTTGAAAAGAGTGCGTTTTTCTAATGTCAGTGCTATATGCCCCTGGCAGAGTGCAAACTAAATGACACATACAAGCTCCTCCTTTATTGAAAATACGTTAGGTGCTTCACAAGCAGCCATTTATACTCATATATACATATTTGGTTGGTCTGTCGTGTAAGTGAAATCCCTGGGTAAAGCATCTTAACCTGTATATTGAAAGTTCACACAACTTAGCAAGAGGCAGGGATAGGTGTGAAAAGTGGAGGAGTCTAACTGTCCAGTCAGTGTCTCCCACTGGGCATGCTTCTGAGAGCTCTTCTATGCTGTTGGGTCCCAGCCATTTTCAGTGTATATTCCATAGGCATTAATCCTATCTAAGGAACCTGTGTTTCACAGGGAACTCTCCTACACAAGGAAAAAGGCTTTGCTTTATTGGAGATCTCTTTATATTATAGTTGATTAGGACTTAAGGCACTGTTTGGGGGATATTTCCTTGGAACTCGCAAATAAAGACTTGTAGAAAGTTATCTGTCTCTGAGCTAGTATGTGACATGCCATTTGAAAATGTTTATTAGTGTGTATCCTAAGTTTTTTGTCTGTTCAGCCTGCAAGCTGAGAGGTGTCCCATAAAGTAAGGCATGCTCCTGTGATTTTTTTTAACATAAATTTGTGAGAATGCCTACTTTCCCATCTGATGCTATTACTAAATGAAAATCTCAGCCTTGACTTCCCAGCACTAGAGTGTGCTGAACACCCCATGTCCAATAGTATTGCTTAGACATTCCCTCCAAGCAGAAATTGTGATTCTGATGCACCCTGTTACCAAGCCTGTACCTAAGGAGCTTGCAGCTGGCATCTACTCACAATAGATAGTATAGCTGCAGCCATCATCTCGAGAGAAACAGAAATTAGTCACCTTGCCAACTTCCCACATGTCCTGTCCAACTTTCTGAGTACGTTCACTAGCATTCCTACAAAGTAAGCTTAGCACTAAATGGTAAAGACAAGGTTACCCAAACCAAAACCTTGGAACCCAGCTGGTCTTCTGGCAGAGAAACAATTGCTGCTCATGGTGACCTAGCTCCAATAAGTGGACGTGTGCAGGTGGGAATGGGTAACACAAGGTACCTCTGCAGCTACTTAGTGTCAAGGTGGGATACGTCTACCACCCAGAGACAACAATGTTGTTGGACTAGGATAAAAATGATTTTTAAAAGAGCACAAGGGGCACCTGGGTAGCTCAGTCGTTAAGCGTCTGCCTTCTGCTCAGGTCATGATCCCGGAGTCCTGGGATCGAGCCCCGCATTGGGCTCCCTGCTCGGAGCCCGGCGGGAGGCCTGCTTCTCCCTCTCTCACTCCCCCTGCTTGTGTTCCCTCTCTCGCTGTGTTTCTCTCTGTCAAATAAGTAAATACATAAAATCTTTTAAAAATAAATAAATAAAAGAGCACAAAATGTGGCATGTTTATTTCCATTGATTCTGATGGTCTGAAGGGAGTTCTCTTTATTATTCAGCCTCTGCCATTGTTGTAAAAATGTTTCGACTTCTCCACTCAAGCAGGAGACAGCGAGGACAGCTACTCAGTCTCCCACCATATGTCTCTGCTTCTTGGCTACCCCTGCGTGACTCACCTATTACAGGGGGTGGAAAAGCTATAGACGTTAGCATTTATTTTTCTTTGTAGGCTCAAAAGAATTTAAAATAATAATTACTTTAAAGGAAAAAAAACATTTTTGACAGATAAAGAGCAATCAGCCGTTCATCCCCTGGGAACACAGAATAAGAGAAGATAGATTAATATTTCTGTAGGAAAGGTTTTTTTTTTTCATGTGGGCTTAATATAAGGAATAAATGTGATTTCAAAGGTTTCCATGAGGATTAAGACAGAATACTTAAAGAAACTGCAGCTGTGGGTAGGAGCATCTGCTTACTTATGCTGCATGTTTAGGTGAAAATAGGTCCCCTTCCTCAAGGCTGATATCCAGACAGTATGCACTGAATGGCCATATCAGTTTAATAATACTGAAAAAAACTCCTGTACCGGTTGGTAAACAGGTACAGCCAAGAACCCCCTAAGTCATCACTGGCTACCCTGGCCAATAAATAATCACTGTCCAGATCCCCCTAAGTGACTACCTGTCATCCAGGCCTCCCTGATCCTCCTGGTATTCGCCCAGGCTTCCTCATGACCTAGCAATAATGGATTGACTCCTGGCACAGCCAAGGGGTCTCCTGGGCCCTGCTCCACTGCTAAGGTTCAGTATCTAATTCTGTTTGCTTATGTCATACTGGTGTTTGAATATCATCTCTGGTTCCCTGATTTTATTCCCATGACTTGATATCATTTTGGTAGAGAGAACCAACCAGCTTACCAGAGATATCCTAGTATTTATTGCTCTTTTGTAACCTAAGCTTAGTTAGTGAAAGAAAAAATTAATGTGGAAAATACAGCAAAATTAATTTGGGAAACATTTTTAGAAAAGTTAAGGAAGGCATTTCTATTTAATAAAATAACCAACAAGTAGTGAGAGCCGCAATTATTATCAGGCATTACAGTGCTCTCAGCAGATTGAAGTATGTAAAAACTGATAGCGCTATACTGTCTATTTGTTCATTCACTGTGCCATATTCTGGGGATGAGTTAAAAGTACCATTCCTGCCCCCAAAGTTCTTACAGTCCCATGTGGGGAATTTTGCAGTCCCACAGTTAACTATTCATATGAGGTAAAATGCTATCAACCATTTAGAGAATCACATTAGTGCTAAGTATCTCTTCAGGTACAAGGTCAGCATACTTTCTGTGGTACAAGAGAACCCCCAGACTGGAAAATGTTCAGTTCCTGTGAAAAAAGGTAAGGGGGTTCACTTGGACAAAACCAGATTGTCTGTGATACTAAATTACTACTGACTTTGCAATATGAGTAATATTTAATGCTACAAATCCTATTAAAGAAAAACTTATTGAAATCAGTAGAATAATGCAAAACAGAGCATTGAAGGATTCCTTCTGCTCCCATGATGGGAACATATTGGATAATTTTGATTCACTTACTATCTTCTATGAAATTATATTTGCTAATAGAATGCAAACATCATTGGTAAAGAAAGAAGAGCAGAGATGAATCTTTATAATGAATGTTCAAATGAAGAACATCAGATTCAGAAAGTTACATTATTATATTGCCTAAATAAAACCAACTGGGATTTTCCACTGCAAACAGTCTTGGGCCTTTGTATACAACACACTTGTTGAAGTGCAGCAGCTAGAACACTGACTCCTTCTGGGTAAAGCTGGGGTTGGTACTGCTGGTACAGAGGCTTTCTAGGAACCCAACATTTTTCTCCTGTGTGAGATTATCTTAGCCCTCTTGGGGAAAATGCATTCTTCTTAATCCATTGGTATCTATTTTGCTTTCTCCATTTCCAATTAGTAATCTTCTGCCCCAGACTTCCTACCACCAGCAGGAATAGGAAGGGGAATACAGAAAGGTGACATGTCTTATACCAGCTTCCAACACACTCACCTTCCAACCTTACCCTGGGATCTCTGGCACTTGCCAAATGGCTTTCCTATATGAGAAGCTCAAAAGGATCAAACTTGCATGTGTATGTATGGTGAGAAAGAGGTTCTCTGGGTTTCAGACATGAGGTTTGTCTTACTCTTCTGCCTCACTCAACTGAATCAGTTCTCATTGAGTGCCTACTGAGCACCAAGTGAATCCTCTTCCACTTTATTCCTAGAAGTCTATCTGCCCTTCTTTTCCCACGTGAGTTTGGCTCATTTGTTGGTGTCCTAAAATGTATCAATCTCAGTTCCCCCTCTGATGAGTTTAAGTGGAATTTAATAATCCCTGCTAAATTGTCTTTTGACTCTGTCACATGAATAAAGTGCACATACTCTAGGTTAGATTGTAAACATCGAGTTAATTTTACTGCAAAGGTCAGGCTGCTCCCCTGGCATTCTGTTTTCCTTGAAGGTTAGTCACTGCCTGCTTGACCAAAACCTTCCTGCCTGGGCTGTATTCAAAACAAATTTCAAGATACAACCAGATTGAAAAGCAGACATTTGGAGATAAAAAACTGTGTACTCTGACCCCCTGGAAATAGCATTCAGCTGTCATGATTTTATATGTATATACAATACATCATAACCTCCAGGAGATGATAGGCATTAAGCTCAGCACCTCTTGCTCCCAAAGCAAATGTCTGCTCATCTTTTCCACCTAGCTGCTCGCATCAGAGGAAAGAAATATTTCTTCCCAAATGACTTATAAGCTTGCTTCCCGAAAAGTGCTGCCCCTTGGGAAGCAGGACCTATCAGTGCAGTTTGGCTCAAAAAAGACATAATTGTATTCAGATCATAGCAGACACCTCCATCCTGGTTCTCTTTAACCTTCATCTTTCCTCCTAATCTACCACAGGCTCTCTCTTTTCAGTTCACCTCCTATGGCCAACCCTGTTGTGAGTTCATGCACTCCTGATGTATGTGTCTAATATATACTTGTCAGTTCAAGTTCTACAAGTAACATTCATGTAATAACTTGCCATTGATACTTCTGGAAAAATCCAGAGATTAGCTCTGAGGCCATAAAGTTGCATCTAGTCTATCGTCAGAACTACAATACCTTGGGGCACTTGGGTGGCTCAGTCAGTTAAGCAGTTGCCTTCAGCTCAGCCCCACTTTGGGCTCCTCACTCACTGAAGAGTCTTCTTCCCCCTCTTCCTCTGCCTGGCGCTCTGCCTACATGTGCTCTTTCTCTGTCTCTCTGTCAGATAAATAAAACCTTTAAATAAATAAAGACTACAATACTTGGAAGCTATAGGGGCTGGAGTCACAAACTTCTTATAGCATGACAGTTTATTTGGGCATAATTGTGGTCTCTTTCAAATTTCCCACAAAGAGATAATAGTGGTAGAGGATAGGTTCTATAGAGGGAGGTATAGTTGGGTTGCAATTCTGAATGTAATTCTTCTCAATGAGAAATTTACAAGTAGATCTGGAGAAGCTTTTTAGCCTGTTGCTCCTTACAGCATCAGCTTTCATCTGTGACAGTCACACTGTTGGCCACTGTATGGAGGACAATGTGTGTGTTCAGTGGTTGAATTTTCTAGAACAATCTACAGCCCTTGCCCAAGTCCCCTATAACCAGCTGTGTTTGCAAGACAAGACAAGGTGAGGTGTGTAGCCTGAGGCTGTGGATAGGGAAAAGTGGAAAGTGAAATGGCTCAGGAAGGCATCATCTGGAATACTGACGAATACCAGCTAAGTCACTAGAAGAGATCCAGAATGCTTTTTTTAGGAAAATTCAGTGTCTTGTTGCAGATACCCTATGAGTGGGCTAACACTCCACTTGCATGGGCACACAAGTCAAAAACCTTAATTTCTGAAATAGAATGACAATTTGGCCACTTTGTATGTCTAACAGCTAAAGCATGTGGGCCGCTCTTCAGCCCACAACACAGACTGTCTGCCTTCCGTGTGCATACCAGAGCACTACATCTCAAACTATCTGCCCTCTAATTCTGGCTGTACATAGGGACATGCCGACCAGATGTACTTGCCTGAGTAGTGCTGTCCCCAAGGAATCAGGCCCTATCAGAGGAGTTTGGTTCAAAAAGGATGTGATCAGGGGTGCCTGGGTGGCACAGTAAGTTAAAGTGTCCCACTCTTGGTTTCTGCTTAGGTGGTGATCTCAGGGTCATGAGGCCAAGCCCCACTCAGTGCAAAGTCTGCTTAGGACTCACTCTCTCTTTCTGTCTCCCCCTCTGCCACTCCCTGCACCATGATCTATCTATCTCTCTCTCTCTCTCTCTCAAATAAATAAATCTTTTTTTAAAATAAACAACATGATCAAATCCAAATAATGGCAGACACCTCCATCCTGGTTCCCTAACCTCATCTGTCTGTCTAATTTACCTCATGCTCTCTCCTGTTCATCTCCTTTGGCCACCCCTCTTGTGAGTACTTCATTATTGATGGAAGTGTCTAGTATACTTGTAAGTTTAAGTTCTTCTGGTAACATTCATGTGGGAATGTACTGACACCCTACCTTTAAGGTTTTCTCACCTTTTTCCTCTAATGAGTAGGACAAACAGTACTGTCACCTTATACTTAGGCCTTTTATGAGTTTTCCTTGGTGTTCATTTTGTGTGTGCATTTGCTCACCTCCACCTCCAAGTAGATAACAAACTGTCTGAGAAAAGTAACTTTGTCTTTTACTTCTCTTATATCCCTTTCAGCCACTAACAAAAAGCATAAGAGGGCCTCAAATACTATTCATTCATTCATTTATGCCACTAGGAAATACTATCCAGATAGATTATACCGATTTCTGAATTCAAGTATACTCTTTTTTTTCTTCTCAGAAGTAAAAATTTTGGGAGCACCTGGGTGGCTCAGTTAGTTAGCATCTGACTCTTGGTCTCGTCTCAGGTCATGATCTCATGGGTCATGGGATCGAGCCCTGCATCAGGTGCAGAGTCTGCTTGAGATTCTCTTTCTCCATCTCCCTCTGCTCCTCACCCTGCTCTCTCTCTCCTTCTCTCTCTTTAAAATAAATAAATAAATATTTTTTTAAAAAGAGAAGTAAAATTTTACTCTGAGCTTGTATTGTACTATGCCAGAGTTAAAAGGTATTCTGTGGTTTTGTACTTTGTGCTGTAACCAGGCATTCCAACTATAGTGGCTTAAGGAATCTATGCTTTTCACTGTGGCTGAGAAAGTGACTGGAAACTGACCTACCACATTCAGTAGGCACTGCCATCATTGAAAGAGCAGCCAAGGCCCTTTGCTTCTGTACTTTGGCTGCCTTTATAACTCAAATTCTGTTGTGGAATGGTGGTGCTGCCTCTGCTAATTTTCACTTAACCTCTCCATGTCTCCCTGTTTTCTTCAAAAAAGCCCATCAATATTGACCTGCCTTCCAGGGATGTTTTGAGAACATTATGCTGATAAGAAAATATTCTGTCTGAGGGAATATTGATGACAGTTGTTTTGTAGCCACAAAAGGAGAGGGCACTCAGCGGTAATTGGGGGCCATGTTTAGCCACCCAACCACCCATTATCATTAGTGCTCAGATTGATTCTAATGCATCATAATAATGCAACTTGTAATCCACATGTAGGGGGGCAATTTATTGTCAGGTGGTGATTGTTAGTAATAACAAGCTGTTTGAACATATTTGGAACATAGTTGTACCCATCTCTTATTTTTCTTCCTTTGTTTGCAAGTCTAATTTTATACCCTTTCGCCTAGCCTGTTTTTTTCCTTTTACACTACATATAGCATTGCTTTTATTCTTTAAATAAACTTAGTATCTCAACAAACAGCTAGAATACAGGAGACTGATTTGGAAAAGCAGTTTAAGTAGCCAAGTCCCATTTAAGAATGGTACTGGATTTTATCACTTAGCTTTATTAATGGACCTCATTCCCACTGTATCATGTTTCTTTCCCTAACACATTTGTATAAAAGCCCTTTACTCTCTCGTTAACCCCTTTGGCTGGTGTTAACTCATTCCTGGGCATTTGTTGCCATAGTTGCAGCCACCCCTCAGCTGGAGCCCTCTGTTAGCCCCTGCTGTGGCCTCGTGGGTCTGCCCTGCTTGTTCCAGGCGTCAGCTGTTAGGCGGAGGACAGGAGCCTTGCAACCTCAGAGGTCAAACTGCTGTCCCATGTACTTAAGCCCTGTCTATATTTTTTTCTTAGCAGCAGATGGGCATGTGGCTGTTCAGCCTCAAAGCTGGGAAACTTGTGTGGGAATATTACCGACACTCTTCTCTCACCCCCTCCTGGGCACCCAAGCAGGTAGCCTAGCTCCGTATTCAAAAAGATGATCAATATTCCCCCTCTGTTGTTCAAATCTCTTCCTTCAACACCTGCGGCAGCTGTGGGGAATCATGCACAACTTTCATCTGTTCACTGAAATAATTGCCAGTAGTTTTATGAAACTTCTCTTGTGTGTATTTTTACCCATTTACAGATTTGATTATATCGTTTGCAGAATGGAAACGTGGCTTTTCACTGCTTACTCTCATTCTCACAGATCTTCAAGGAGAGACCCTTTTAAAAACAAAATGGAAATAACATGCAAATGGTTCGTTAATATCACAAAAGCAAAAGTCAGGTCCTTCAGAAGGTTCCTTAGGCACAAACTGATCAGATGATGAGCACATCCTGCATACATTTCTATTTGAGTTTCCAGCTAGAACTGTCCTATGAGAAATGACTAAGAAGAGAAAACATTAGAGCCTGTATCTCCTTTCTGCCCTAGGCTCCTGTGCTGACGCAGGCCAGAGCAAACATAACTCCCACACACACAGATTGGGCAGGTACAGTGGGATTTAAGGAAGATGTTTGTAGGTGGAAAGTTTCCATGTAGACCGGTAACACAGAGTTAGAAAAGAAAATTTAATTTTGTCTGTGCTATGCCAGCTTTGTTAGACAGCTGGCAAGGGTAAATCTGGGGATTAGCTCCAGACTTAGAAAATTCATAACTATCTAGTCTTCTACCCTGACTTTAACAGAACTGATATTATAGCATCACCAACAGCAGCAGAATAGTAACACCATTAAAAACTAACATTTGTAGAGTATCTCACAGCTTTCAAAAATACTTTTACAATTAATATCTCTTTTCTAACCATTTCACCAACCCTCTGAGATAAGTATTATAGTTGTCTGCCTTTTTATGATGAGGGAGCCAAATCTCAGAGACTGTAAGTAACTTGCCCAAGGTCAAACAGCCAGTAAATAGCAGTCTTCTGATTACAAAACCCTAAAATCCTCTTACTAGGCAATACACACAGCCCTGTCACCCTGCTCTTTAGCCCACTGCCATCTCCATGTCCCCAAACCTCCGAGTAAACAAATTAAGGCCCATGCAGTGATTTGCTTGAAAAAATCAAAAGGCAAGTAGCCGTATTACAAAAGAATTACTGTCTTTCCAGATGGGTTCACCAATAATGGTATCTTTAACACTCATGTTCGTTCAGGGATCACAGACTACTACTGAACAAGCTACACTGGGTGGGCAAAGAAGCAAGGAAAAGGAGAGAAATGTGAGAGAAAACAGCCCAAAGCAAAGCTCTTGGCAACTGAAGAATTCTTCGATAATTCAGACAAAATATTTCTGAAGAGATAGCACCGTCATATGTAGTAGTACTGTAATGATACACAAGTAATGATTAACACAAAATTCAGAATAGTGGTTACCTCTGACGGAAGATGGAAGGAATTAGGAAGGGGCACGTGAAGCCTTTAAAGGTAATAATTATATTCTTTTTCTTAAACTCCATGTTGGGTGCACAATTTTAATTGCACCATTTTTAAAAATACTTTACACTTGTCTTTTATAAATTCCCTTCTGTACTTACTCAATATTTAATTTAAAAAATATAGAGAAAGACTATGAGTCAGTGAACAAAGAGGATTTGACAAATTGCCTTTACATTTTAAAAAAAGGTAGCCACTCTTGAAAGCTAGTTTCACTTTGTTTAAAAAAAAAAAAAGTAGCCACTTCGCTCTGATTGAAAGCTAGTTTCACTTTGTTTAAAAAAAAAAAAAAGTAGCCACTTCACTCTGACAGTGTGTCACAGTGGCATACCAGTTGGTTTCCCAAGAAGTTGTGATGTGTGGGGAGGGCATGCTGTCCCATAATTTTCCCGGGGTCTTTGAGCATTTCAGCTGCCTTGTCCCTTCCCTCCTTTCTGACAGTGAACTTCCAGATTCTAGGAGAAAAAAGAACAATGGCACTTGTTCTTTGAGTGTTGGGTGTTCCTTGGGTTCATTTGGAAATGTGAAGTTAAGTGCTTGAACTGTAACCACGGATTTATGGGTTGTTACCCAAAGACTTATTATCTTTTGGTTTTCCTTGGTGTTGAAACTGACAGCAAATGCAGTGAACGGTTGTGCTTATGTATTTATTTTTGTCACTGGTTGGTTTCTCTCTGACCAATATAGGCATGCTACAAGCACAGGCTGACAGGAATTATGGCTTTTCTTCCATGTGGAAATAAGTGGATAAGCAAATACTCCCAACCTGATTTTCTTTCCAATTCATTATTTACAGAGAATTCACCCTCTGTAATCATTTTCAAATCAAATTTGCTCTACCATTCCCTGTAAGATTTGCTCTGGAGATCATCACCAATGTAGATATCTCTTATTTTTTAGCTGCTTATGTCCCCTCCATGCTAATGCCAATTAAAAAAAAAACACGAATGGATTAAAAGTGATGTCACTAGTGGCCTGGAGATTCACTCAGGAAGATAATTTAAGTAACAGCAGAAATGGATAAAAGGAAGGAAAGTCGATAACTCACACTTGTTTGCTATTTGGACTACTATTGCTGTATTAAAATATTCAAGAGACCTATTGAATTAAATGGGGAAAATATATCATATGTAAGATAGATTCCAGAAAGGTACTATTACTAATATCGTCCCAGAATCACAAAGTGCTGACCAAATCACTTGCGTATGAATTGTTCCTGGAGTAGGCTGATACAGTGGGTGTCCTCTGCCCAGCTGTCAGAGGTCGCAGCTATGGCCATAACCTCCCTTTGTCTTATTGAAAAGATGGCCATGAAAGCAAGTTTTCCTGCCTACCCCATTGCCTCCCATCCTTACCATGGAAATGAAGAAGTGATGCTAAGTTATTCTGGCTTTCCTCCACCACAGATGGGGTGAACACAAGTGAGAGCATGGATATAAATACCATCCAGGTTTCTGGGAAAAAAACAAATAGGTTTTGGCAGCAGGTCTGATGGGTTTAGGGTATACACGGTGGAGGAGGACAGTTAACACTGGCAAATATTTTGAGGTTTTTATTAGCAGTACCACTTTTAAAAAATGAAAGAGCCAGATGCCCTTCAACAGACTAATGGATAAAGAAGATATGGTCCGTATATACAATAGAATAATTACGCTTCCATCAGAAAAGATGAATACCCAACTTTTGTATCAACATGGATGGGACTGGAGGAGATTATGCTGCGTGAAATAAGTCAGGCAGAGAAAGTTGGTTATCATATGGCTTCACTTACTTGTAGAACATAAGGAATAGCATGGAGGATGTTAAGAGAAGGAAAGGAAATGTGAATTGGGGTAAATCAGAGAGGGAGACAAAGCATGAGAGACTGTGGACTCTGAGAAACAAACTGAGGGTTTTGGAAGGGAGGGAGTGGGGGGATGTGTGAGCCTGGTGATGAGTATTAAGGAGGGCATGTATTGCATGGAACACTGGGTATGGTGCATAAACAATGACTGTTAGAACACTGAAAAAATAAATCATTAAAAAATGTTGCAGATGAGAAGCATATAAACTAGTCCCACTGTTCTTTCTGGCAGTACTCTTGGTAAAGAACTGGTTAGAGAGAAGCTATAGTGCTCTTTTCTGTTTAAATACATACTCCAGTATTATTTAATGGCTAGTTCCTTTACTGGTAGTTTCCTGTCCTTTTCACAACTGAAAGAATTATAATACTCCCATTTTCCCCCACCCCAAATGGCCCCTGTTTTTGATAAGATATCAGATTTAATGCCTACTACTATTAATATGTTAATAAATAATTACTAGTATTTTACTACCACTTACTGAGCTAGCCAGTGCGATGGACTTTTTTTTCACATATTTTATCCTTTAAGCCTTACCACAACACCATGAGATAGATACTATTGTGTCCTCATGTTTCAGAATCATAGAGGGAGACAAGAGACATTAAGTTACTTCCCTAGCATCACACAACTAGTAAGTGACAAGCCAGGTTTAGATCTAATACAAAAACCATGATCTTAACTAGTTATAACCTCATTTTTTCTTTATTCAGGGTCACACAGCATTAAAGGTTGAGAGTTTATCATGCTTGGTCTGGCCAAATGCGTGATGGGGGGTGGTAAAAGTATGTTGCAGTTTTGGAAAAAAAATCAATTACTTTGAAACATAATGTTGGGGGGTGGCAGTGTGAAGTTGTGTATGGTACAAGCTATTGTTTTCTGATCATTTGTTCAATTGAGGTGGAGTTTGAAAACTGTACTTAGGCTGCTTGTTGAGGTAAAGAAGTTAGCAAGGGCCAGAGCTGCTGGCACAAGGCAGAGCCATTACTCACTGCCTCCTATGGCTGTATGTGTATATATAGCTCATCCTTAATATCTGAGGATGACTCTGCTGAGACAGCCAGTTCTCAAGCCAAAGTTCCCATCATCGGTAGGATTTAACACTTGACTTGTTTATAGTGGTCATGGCCAGTGTCCCACCCCTCTGACTTAGACCATGGCCTTGTAGTTAGTGACTCCCAAAGCAACTCAACAATATAGTCTAATACCCATCCTCTCAAAGTCCAACCAACTGGAAAACACAAAATAACTCTAGTTTTTTTAATATTCTACTTTTAGGAGAGAGGAGTAATAAGTAAACTGATAAGAAAAATATTCTCTGCTCACACCCATTCCCCCCAAAGACAATTTCTATGCTAGTTTTTAGACCTAGCACAAAGATAGCCTTATCTCCTACACCTTTTAAGATATCCACAGTACCATCATAATTGGCTTATCCTTTGAAACTCCAAAGTCACTTCTCCAGTTTAATATCACTTCCTCCATACTCCCCCTTCCTCTCCACCACCACTCCTCGCAGCAGAGTAACTGCCTCCCCTTCATATCTCTGTTTAGCTGGTATCAAACTATACATAGTTTCTCTCTCCCACTAGTCTATGAGCCCCTCTAAGGGCAGGGAAACATGGAATTTTCACTCTGGTACCACCAAATGGTGCATGGATTTAACATGTTTGTTAAATTAATATTCAGAATGGATCTTGACGCCCTGCCATAATCTTACTCAATGAATTTTCAGGTACAGCTAGCACATATTGACCACCTATGTTTTCACCACAACCCTGTGAAAGGAACAGCATCATTTTTATTTGTACATGAGGAGACCATAGCTGTGTTTCTCTAATTTGTAGCAGGCCTTAAGAGTTATCTCAGGGGGCACCTGGGTGGCTCAGTGGTTAAGCCTCTGCCTTCAGCTCTGGTCATGATCCCAGGGTTCTGGGATCAAGCCCCATGTCAGGCTCTCTGCTCAGCAGGGAGCCTGCTTCCATCTTCTTTCTCCGCCTGCCTCTCTGCCTATCTGTGATCTCTCTCTGTCAAATAAATAAAATCTTTTTTTTTAAGATTTTATTTATTTATTTGACAGAGAGAAACACAGCCAGAGAGGGAACACAGGCAGGGGGAGTGAGAGAGGGAGAAGCAGGCTTCCTGCCGAGCAGGGAGCCCGATGTGGGACTCGATCCCGGGTCTCCAGGATCATGACCTGAGCCGGAGGCAGTTGCTTAACCAACTGAGCCACCCAGGCGCCCCAATAAAATCTTTTTTTTAAAAAAAGAGCTATCTCAGGTGCTGTCTCAACAGGCAGATTCCCCAGCACCACCCAGGTGGAAACCTCAGCTGGGGACCCTGGAACTTGGCTAGTTAGCAAGCACCCCAGGTGATTGTGATGCATGTAGTTGAACCACACTTTGACAAACACAAGTGTGAATAATTGCTACACAGCAAGAAAAGAGTCAAGCCAAACTTAAAACCCAGCCCTCCTAATTCCAGGTCTAGTTCATATTTCTCTTTCTTGTACTCTATCTCCTATGGCAAGGAAGTGGACTGAAGTATGTTGGAAAGATTTTCAGCAACAAGGGCTAAATTAAAATGGCTTATGGATTAACCCCAGGACTATTTTTTTTCCTCCAAGGTCTTGCCAGACTTCCAACAGCATAGCAGCAGGGTTGCCAAGTTCCCTTTTACACAACTTACCTCAGGAAATCACAGACTGCAGAGCTTTGGAAACTTAAAAGAATTTATGCTTCTCTTTTTTTCTTTCTCTGTTCCCCCTCCACCACCAGCCACACCATTAACTTAAAATGTGTAGTTTAACGGGCAGTTAGCATAGACATTAAAAGAGTTGGGGTAAGATAACGTTTTTGCAGCTCATTTATGCTTTTGGTGTTTTTTGTCTAAATATTAGGTAAGGAAATATGGAATGAATGCAAAGATGCAACCTCAAAACTACACCACCATAGTTGACCATTCAGCCTAGACCAGGGTAACATGAGTTCACTGGGATCTCAGAAGCCGAAGAAGCCAGGGATGGGAATGACAGACCTTAGTCCAGAAAAGCCCAATAAAGCCTCTCTAATGTGGCTAGCCCTGCTTTTACTGACTGAGGAAGCTTCCAAGATCCTAAGGGTGGAGGTTGTTAGACTTCCAGGACCCTTGCATCCAACCTCAACCTATTCTCTTGACTCATATACAGCTCATAACCTTGAAGTGACAAGAACTTTCTGAGATTCTTCAGTCTGTGCCAGCCCATCTTGAAATAGCAAAGGAGACCCCCAGCTCCAGCTCAGAGAAGTGGGAGAAGAGATTCCCGCAGGGCAACCGAATGGGTTCTTTCTTAATGGGAACTAAAACAAGGAAAAGATAAAGGAAGTGGGGTTAAGATCATGATGAGTATCTGCTCAGCATTCTTTATAGTGTAGTGAGAATATATAGCTCAGGAGTTGAAGGTATGGGCTCTGAAGCTGTACTGCCTGAATTTGAATTTCAGTTCCAGCATTAACTCCATGTATGACCTTGGGCAACTTCCTAACTTCGTTGTCTTTCATTTTCCTTATCTGTAAAATGAGTATGATAAGGGGCGCCTGGGTGGCTCAGTTGGTTGAGCGACTGCCTTCGGCTCAGGTCATGATCCTGGAGCCCTGGGATCGAGCCCCGCATAGGGCTGCCTGCTCGGCGGGAAGCCTGCTTCTCCCTCTCTCACTTCCCCTGCTTGTGTTCCCTCTCTCGCTGTGTTTCTCTCTGTCAAATAAATAAATAAATAAAATCTTTTAAAAAATGGGTATGATAAATATTACCAATCTCATAGGCTTGTTTTGAAGATTAGATTACATAATACATATAAAACCTTAAAACAGTGTTTGGTGCATAATAAGCATGTAATCAATACTAGGAATCAACATCATTATTGTTAGGTGAATAATACAAGTGAATAAGCAGGCTAAAAAGTGTTTGCAACTTGCCTAAAGTCACACAGCTAGTAAATAATAGAGCCAAGCTTTGATTTTGGGTCTGGCTGGCTCAAAATCTATGTTTCTTCCACTATACCTTGTTGTCTTTGTAAATGCAGGATATATGCTGTGAGTTCCTTGGAGAGATGCATGCCAAGACCTGTGTCCTTCTTTTCCTTGCTACATCCCACACCCACCGCAACTGCCATCTGGAGGGCTGGCTTGGTACTCTAGCTTCTTGTAGATCTAGTTAAAAACCTTGAATATCCATGGGGCACCTGGGTGACTCCAGCGGTTAAGTGTCCAACTCTTGATTTCAGCTCAGGTCATGATCTCAGGGTCATGAGATCAAGCCCCATGTTGGGCTCTGTGCTGGGCATGGGGCCTGCCTAAGATTCTCTCTCTCCCTCTGCCTCTTCCCCTCCCCCATCAAAACCAAACACTTTGAATATCCTTGTAACTGCTCCAGTATGGAGGTAGCTGTGTCCAGGACCCTACATCTTATAGACTAAACCAATGAATCTTCCAGGATGAGGGTTAGTTTGAGAAAGCGCTCTATATACCAAGGTTCTCATCTGTATACCTTGAGGATAAAGCTATAATCTCCCACTCTCTACCCTGCCATTCTCACAGCCCTTGTGAAATGATTACCTTCAGTATAGACTAGCATAAACCTTTTCCTTTTCCCTCTCCTTTCTCCTCCTCCTCTTCCCCAAGGAGGAATATGTTGTGACATCCTGATTCCCTTGAGTGGCTCTTTGATCTGTTCTTGGAAACACTCATAAGGAAATAAAGCCCTTGCTTGTCTAATAGTATCATCTCTCTCAAGGCACCTAGGAGCCGTGTCTTACAAAAGCTCCTGTCAGTTCCCTCACCCTCTATAGCCATGGTGCAAGCTGTGGTGTCACTGCTGGTGACGTCTATGATAGGAGAGAACAAGATGTGCCTGGGGCTTCAGTGCGTTGTTCACAAATAATGATGGATTGTTAATTTTCAGAGAAAATGAAGAGGGATTCAAAATAGCATCTGCAATGCACACTATATTGCTTCATGAGCAATAAATACCAAACAGAAGATAAAACCTTGAGCCCTAGGCTTAATGCAGAACCAAAACATGATTTATCATGCTGTTTCTTTTCCCTTAGCCAGAGAATAGAAAGCACAATGTTATTCTGTTATATGACACCCAACCCTGCCCTTGTGCCATAATCTTTTAAAACATGTACTTCTTGAGTGCCTCCTATTTGTAAGGTCCTGGATGATGTGCTAGAGATGGTGTTTTCTTCTGTATTCCGTGCAAGTATTTTCTAAACTTCCTCTCTCTTCTTTGTCACTATATACCTAGTGTTATTTGCAAGACTTCCAAGGCACCTAGACTCTCCACTGTGAGGATCATTTCTTTGGTGTGAAGCATAAAATTAACCGTGCTAAAAGTGTTAGTAGATTCTTGATAGGGGAGGTGGTCAGATTTGTTTTAGTACAATGGCATAAGGGAGTAGTTGGGAAGTTGGGATTGGCTGCACATGTGGTAGATGAGAAGGGATTGTGAAGAAGCCAAGGGGATGGGATACCTAGGTGGCTCAGTCAGTTAAGCATCTGCCTTTGGCTCAGGTCATGATCCCAGGGTCCTGGGATTGAGTCCTGCATTGGACTCCCTGCTCAGCCGGGAGCCTGTGTCTCCTCTGCCTGCCCTCCTCCTGCTTGTGCTCATGTTCTCTCTCTCTCTCTCTCTCTCTGACAAGTAAGTAAATAAATAAATAAATCTTTTAAAAAGAAGAAGAAGAAGCCTAAGGTATAAAGCACTCTCCAGGAAAAACACATGAAAATTACTACAGTAAAGCAGGGTTTCTAAGCCTTAGCCCTATTGACACTTTGGGTCAGATAATTGTTTGCTATGGGGGAGGGGGCTGTCCTGTACATTGTAGAATATTTAGCAGTATCCCTGGCCTCTACACACTAGATTACAGTAGCACCTCTTACCTCCAGTTATGATGACCAAAGGTATCTCCAAATATTGCCAAATGTTCTCTAGTGCAGAAGTGGTGAACTTAGCCCCAGTTAAGACTTCCTACAATAGAGGACCTACGGAACACCCATCTGTGTAATGATGAGCTCGATAGCCCTCCCAGCTCAAATATTTTATAACTTTATGATTTCCCTAGTTTAATATAATATAGTGGTTAAGAGCATGAACTGTGGAGTCAGACTGCCTGGGTTTAAATCCCAGCTTCACTGCAAGCTAACTGTATGACCATTGATAGATCGCTTAACCTCTCTGTTCCTGTTACCTTATCAGTGTAATGGGGATAATGAGAGGTCTTACGTCATAGGGTCATTGTGAGTTTTAAGTTAATGTACATAAAGTGCCTAGAACAGTGCCTGGCACATAATAAGTATTAAATAAGTGTTAACTATATTTAGTCTTGTTATAATTACTATCATTAACACCATTATTCACCATTTATCTAAGTCCTGGTATGTTCCAGAGGTCTGTGTCACCCAGCTTTGGACCACTATCTTCCTTCTGCAGAAATGACTAGAGGGCTAAAGCCACGGTGCAGTACTACACAATGCAAAGAGATTTTATTTGGCTGTGGGTCTATGAAATAGGCTTTGCAGGTAAGCCCCACTTTATACAATTGCTGAGTTCTTCCAGAGTTCAATTATTTAAAAGAACACTAATTGACACCTACTTTAAGCTAATCACTGTAGAATATAACAAAAGTAAATGAAATTGATTTCCCCTGTCCTCAAGGAGCTAACAAATATGACTGCTACATACACATTTTAGTCAGTTCCTTTTTACCCAGGAGGAATTTATTTGTGATAAAAAATATCTTCCCATTACAGATATATCTTCCTTAAAGTTTGTATTTATGTAATTGTTATTTTCTTATATTATTAGCATGTTAAGATTATAATACCTCAAATCATCGCCATTTATCTTCCCCTTGCTCTCCATTTAAAATTTTTAGTATTTTGTCCGCAGGAGAAACCCACCAAAAGAGATTTTATCTTAATACAACAACAGAGTGGTATGCCATTCTGAATAGCTTGGTACCTGCTATATACCTTCTTCTGGGGAGAAGAATGTCTTCACAATACCTATGTTCATATAGTTTCTCATGCATTTATTTAAAATCATTTATTAAACACCTGCTCTGTGTCAGACACAGTTTCTAAGCACTAGGAATAACAAAGAGGAATAAGGGAATCCAGAATCTAGGAGGTGATGCAGACACAGAAAGAGGTGATAAAAAATATAATGTGATAAGGGCTATCATAGTAATGTGTTCTATGAGCTAGGGGAACATAGAGGATAAAGGGTCTTTGGGAGGAAGTTTAGTGTAATGGATAAAACTGTGGGCATTGGTACCTGAGCCACCTGGGTTCATTTTCCTGTTTTACCACTTATTAGCTGTGCAATATTAAGCTGATTATTTAAATTGCCTGTGCCTCTGTTTCATCATCTGTATAATATTATTATAATTCCTGTATATGCTGTATCTCTCAGTAGATTTTGAGCCCTTCAAAGGCTGAGACTACTTCTTCATCATCATCTTATTACCATGTTATTATTCCTACTTACCAAGTACTTACTATGAGCCAGAAGCCATGCTAAATTCTTTACCCACATTATCTAATTTAACCTTCAACAAACCTATAAGATCGATACTATCACTTTCCTAAATTTGTAGTTTGCCATTTTTTTTAATCCTCAAACCCAGGTATTTATTCAGGAAACTTACCACAATATGTAATTATTTTATGTTTTCTGTATTTTAATATCTCCCTCCTGCACTAGAGAGCTTCATAAGAAGAAGGTTGAGGCCTGTTTGACTCACAATAATGTCTTCAATGTCTAGGATGGAGCCTGACACATAGAAAATGTTCAGTGAACGTACAGCAAGTATAAAAGGAAAGCTGGAAGGCAGACCAGCAAAAAGAAAAGTAAAGAGAGAAATAGAATGAGCACATTATTGTCACTTAGTAGAGCTAGACTCTAGTCCCAAACCATCTGACTCCCAAAGGCGTGCTCTTGATCACAGTATTACTTCCTACTCTTAACAAACTTTCCATAAAGGTTTGTTGACAAAATCCTCTCCTCAACTTTGCACAATCCTGTGTGTAATAAAATTCCAGCAAGCATAAAAGCCAATGGATATAAACCTGGGTGTAAGAAAGAGAATCACAGGAGAGTAAATTGCCAGAGAAGAACAGCTTTTGTCTTAATAAAAAGAGTATGGTTGATGAGACAACACCAACATACTCAAATTGTTTCAAAGGAAATTAAGAAAACATATAAAATACTTAAGTCTACTATAGGATGGGTGTATCACAGAATGTGTGTGTGTGTGTGTGTCTTTCAAGATAAATAACTGACAATAATTGACTAATCAAGTGAAGTATAATGTAAAAATAAACAGATGGCAATGACTTGATAGTTATGGAGTAATACCAAGTTAAAATGGGTAATTACTTCCAAATCTTTTATTCTTTTGGCACTAAAGAACTCTTGCTCCAAAGTGCTATAAATTCAATCAACTTACCTAGAAGGCATGCATTCACAATTACTCTATAACCTGTAATCTCTTGAGGAGTCACCACACAAGGTGGAACGGAAAACCAGCATAGCAAGATGTTCTTCAGATGGGTGAGACATTTTGAAGACTATTTGACAGCACTTGATATTTGCCTTCTGAATATTCTTGGCCACTGCCAGTGAATGTAGGACTTAAGGAAAAATGAGTACTTTCTTCCTTTAGTTACATGGGACAACTTTCATAATACACTTAAGGAAATTCCTAGATGTCCATTTTTAGTCTAAAAAGTGAATCTGGCCTGGACTTAACTTTTCTACCATTAAGTGATGATTCTAAACAGATGTTCAACACAACATATTTTGTTACTACAGGCCTTAAATCCAGATTTCTCCAGACAGAGAAGATCATCTGGGATTTCTCTTTGAAAGTAAAAATTTACGAGCTTGCTTATAAGTACGACTGTGCCTATATGGGAGAAAGATTATAGCTAATGCTATCAAACTGAGTTATTAGTTGGGTTCATCTGTCTCTGGTTGTAGCTCTAAGTAAATTGCTACATGTCAATTCAGTTGTCCTGGAGAGAAAATTAGTTTAACAACTATGCTATCCCTTTTAAGACAATTTATCATTCTGAAAAGGTATATAAATAATCAGTGTCACTGCATGGATTGCATGTTGTGCCCAAAATCAATGTAAGTTGATTTTATTTATTCATTCATCCAAATATTTCTTGAATACCTGCTTTATACTAGACACTGAACTAAGAAACAGAGAAACAAAGATGCCTAAAACCAAGTCCCTGACTTAAAGGAGCACACAGGCTAGCTAGCAGAAAAGAGGCACATATTCAACAACTATAATTCAAGGCAGTCAATGATAATGTCCAGTTGTTCTTGCTTCCTGGAATGCTCTTAAACCCTAATCCTCCATTCACTTCCTGGAGGAAAATCCTATCCTTCCTTAAAGACTCATTTCAAATTATTCTTTCCCAGTGAAGCCTTCCCTAGTATTCCTCTTGCTCTCTGTGCCCCAAACACATACAACCAAAGCCATTCCAGCAGATTTAATTACTCCTTCTCTATTCTCATAACACTTTCCTCATAGTTTTACTGCAGTGCTTATTACAATAATTTATATTTAGTTGTTTGTATGTCATGCTCTCACTGCATTGTGAGTTCTTCCAGAGCAGTAAATGAATTTTGTTCATCTCCATATTCCTAGTCACTAACACATGACTGGACATATAGTAAGACTCAATAAAAGTTTGGTTTAGGGAAAAGGAATGAGAGAGTAAGCAAATATATAAAAATAAAGTTCTAGATAAAATGTTATGATAACACACTATGAGGAAATAATTAATCCCAATGAGGTGGCTTCACAGACAAGGTAACATTTGAGATGACCCTTGAAAAATGCGTAGGGTTTGACAGGTGGAGATGGGTGTTGGGGGAGTGGAGGGGAATGAAAAAGCAGAATTCCTTAAGAATTTAAGAACTGAATTTATCATAGCAAAATAATGTTGTTAGTTACACATGGTCCTTATCTAAACCATTTGATTCGTGTAAATAAGTGTAGCAGGAACTCTACTTGCTAACATTTTAATAGGCACTTTGAATTAATATGTATTTTGAAAATAGTAATACTGTGCTGTCCTTTAAAAAAACTGATAATTTAGGGTGCCTGGGTGGCTCAGTTGGTTGAGTGACTACCTTCAGCTCAGGTCATGATCCCCGAGTCCCAGGATCAAGTCCCACATCAGGCTCCCTGCTCAGCGGGAAGCCTGCTTCTCCCTCTCTCACTCCCCCTGCTTGTGTCCCCTCTCTGGCTTTATTTCTGTCTGTCAAATAAATAAAATCTTTTTTTAAAAAACTGATAATTTAGATAATTCTCTCCCCTCCTTCAAAAGTAGTCCAGAGTTTGGCTAGATTGGCACATTGTAAATTTTCATTCTTTGATCTCAGAATTCTTTATTAAAAATAATTCCTGATTCTCTTATGTTTCCCAGGGCTACAGAGCCAACGAGTGGCCAAACTGTTGCAAGAAATTATTTTTGGCATGGGGGCCCAGTCCTTCTAAACCTAGATGCTTCCTCTTGAAGTCATTCTTCAGCCATTAATCAAAATCAGGGTGCAGATCAGTAAGCTCAACAGGTTCCTTCCAGCTATAACATTCCCTAAAACTTGACTCACCTGGACTGGAGATTAAGCATTCAGATGCACCAAATAATCAGTATGTAAACTCTTGACTCAAAGGATATTTGATGCCCCATATTTGTTTCCTTAATAACATTTACAAGGAGGCTATCTCTAGCCATAATATGCCTCATAGGAGAGCACTGAAAACTGGGTGTGAGGGCTAGAGTTTTTACCTATGGAGAAATCACCAGTTCTGAAATGTGACTTGTGATTATAGTAGCAAATGCTTAAGGCCATTAGTCACTCTGTGTGTGAGGGAGTGGATCATGGAGAAGATACATAGACAGCATAGAAGAATGATAAACTAATATTTTAGAAATAATGTTTTTGGATATTTGCATTTGCTTGTTCTGACCATTTAGTGTCCAAAATAGCACTTTTATAAATAACCAGGCCAAGAAACATCCCTGATGTTCCCAGGTTAGAAGGATGTGATAGACGTTAGCAAATAGCAAGCTACTATTAGAAGGGTTGCCTTCAGGAGTGTAATTAGCAGGAGTGTACATGAGAGGTGGGAGAAAAGCCATGGAAATATTTTTCTATGGAAATCAGTAATCAGAGGGAAATTTCCAAAAATAAGTCTTTCTGTGCTCTAATGACATGATTATATATCTCCCAACTACGAAGTATATACATGCACATGCACATATAACCCACTTCAATATCTGCTTATGTCATCACTGCTCCTGGAATGTCTTTTCCCCTCTTTCATCTTTATCTAATAACTACCCGTCACTCAAGACATGTTCTATAGAAATCTGACCCATTTGTTCAAATCCTATCTTCTCCATAAAGTCTTTCCCACCTACTCAAGCCACAGTAGCTTTTCATTCCTTAAACTTCAGTAACATTTCTTGTCAATTCCATTAAATCCTTTGATTGTTTCTTAATAAAGCATAGTGGCTAAAAGTGTATAATCTGAGTGGTCTCGGACAACATATGTGATCTTTAAAAGCTCTCATCTATTAGGGGTGTCTGGGTGGCTCAGTAAGTTAAGCATCTGACTCTTGGTTTTGGTTCAGGTCCTGATCTTATGGGTCATGGGATCCAGCCCCAAATCAGGCTCCCACTCATTGTGGATTCCGCTTAAAGATTTTCTCCCTCTGCCCCTCCCCCACTCTCTCATATGCACACACTTTGTCTAATATAAACAAATCTTTAAAAATAAATAAAATCCTCTCATCTATTAAATGGAGATATAAATAGACCCTCTCATAAGGTTGTTTTGAAAGTTAAATGAGAATAATGCATGCCAAGTGCTTTACCTAGCATATAGTGAGTGTTCAATAATTAGTGGTAGTGGAGCACCTGGGTGGCTCAGTCATTAAGCATCTGCCTTCGGCTGGGGTCATGGTCCCGGAGTCTGGGGATTGAGTTCCGCATCGGGCTCCCTGCTCCACGGGAGGCCTGCTTCTCCCTCTCTCACTCCCCCTGCTTGTGTTCCCTCTCTAGCTGTGTTTCTCTCTGTCAAATAAACAAATAAAATCTTTAAAAAAAATTCTAGCTTAAAAAAATTAGTGGTAGTAATGGATGAAGGTGGTGAGAGTAGTGATAATAGTAATAATCATTACCACCATCATTGGTCTCTTAAGTTAGATTGCACAACCTTTGAAGGCAGGGACTACGTAGTCTATCTACTTATTCTCTGATGTACCCCTAATTCGCAAAATATTCAATTGGCTAATTTGATATCTGTTGATTGTGTGTCCATTTTGATTCAATGTTACGGCCTCAAAGATATGAAATTACATCAAAAATATAATAATTTTTCATTTATTATTGCTACTATGGAAGCCCTTAGATGATTTTTCTCGGTTTGCATGGATAAGTAGCTTGGATGAAGCTGCGGAAGTAATTGTATGCAACTAGATTATGAGAAGAATGAGAAATATCCCAAGCTCCTATGGTATATACAGTTGGAGAAAAAACCTAGAAAACTGTAAAACTCTGATGAATGAAATCAAAGAACTGGAGCACCTGTGTGGCTCAGTCAGTAAAGCATCTGCCTTCAGCTCTGGGCATAATCCTGGGGTCCTGGATCGAGCCCCACATTGGACTGCCTGCTCAGTGGGATGCCTACTTCTCCCTCTCACACTTCCCTTGCTTGTGTTCCCTCTCTCACTGTTTCTCGCTCTCTCTCTCTCTCTCTCTTTCTCTCTCTCTCCTCTGTCAAATAAATAAATAAAATCTTTAAAACAAACCAAAAATAAAAGAATTCAAAGAACTAAATAAATGGAAAGATATTTCATGCCCTTGGATAGAAAGACACAGTACTGCCAATATGTCAGTTCTTCTCAACTTGATTTAATGCAGTCTCCATCAAAATCCAAACAGGTTATTCTGTGGATATCAACAAACTGGTGCTAACATTTATATGGAGAGGCAAAAGGCCCAGAATACCCAACACAATATTGAAGAAGAACGAAGTTGGAAAGCTGATGCTACCCAACTTCAAGATTTACTATAAAGCTACGGTGATCAAGCCAGTGTGGTACTAGTGAAATAATAGACAAGTAGATCAGTGGAGTAGAATAGAAAACCCAGAAATAGACTCCACAAAGAGAGTCATCTGATCTTTGGCAGAGGAAGAAATGCAATACAATGGAACAAAGACGATCTCTTCAACAAATGTGTCAGAATAACTAGAAATCCACATGCAAAAAAAATCTAGACACAGATTTTATACACATAACAAAAATTAACTCAAAATGGATCATAGACCTAAATGTGAAATGCAAAACTGTAAAACTCCTAGAAGATAACATAAAAGAAAACAAAAGGACCTTGGATATGGTAATGGCTTTAAATACAGCACCAAAGGCATGATCCATGAAAGAAATTATTGATAAGCTGGAGTTTATTAAAATTAAAATCTTCTATTCTGCAAAAACAATGTAAGGAGACCGAAAATACAAGCCACAGACTGGGGGAAAATATTTGCAAAATACGCATCTGATAAAGAGCTATTATCTAAAATATTCAAAGAACTCTTAAAATACAATAAGAAAACAACCCAATTTAAAAACAGGTCAAAAAATTTAATAGGTACTTCATTAAAGAAGATATACAGATGGCAAATAAGCGTATGAAAAGGTGCTCCACATTATATATCATCGGGAAAATAAAAAGTAAAACAACAAATACCACTAGACAACTATTAGAGTGGCCAGAATCCAGAACACTGACAGCACTAAATACTGGTGATGACATGGAGCAACAGGAACTCTCATTTATTGCTGGAGGGAATGCAAAATGGTACAGCCACTTTAGAAGACAGGTTGACAGTTTCTTATAAAACTAAACATGCTCTCACTGTATAGTCCACTGATTGTGCTTTTTGGCATTTACCCAAAGGAAGTGAAAACTTATGTCCACACAAAAATGTGCACATGTATGTTTATAGTAGTTTTATTCATAGTTGTCAAAACTTAGAAACAACTGCAACGTCCTTCAGTAGGTGAATGGATAAATAAACTGTGGTGCATCCATATGATGGAATATTATTCATGAATAAAAGGAAAAATGAGCTATCAGACCATGAAAAGACATGGGGGAACATTAAATGCATACTACTAAGTGAGAGAAGCCAATCTGAAAAGGCTGCATATTGTATGTTTCCAACTATATAATCTTATAGAAAAGGTAAAACTATGGAGGTGATATAAGATCAGTAATGGCCAGGGTTTGGGGAGCAGGAAGGGATGAATAAGCAAGCACAGAGGATTTTTAGGGCAGTGAAAATATTTTATATGATACCAGAATGATGTACACATGTTATTATATATTTGTCCAAACCCATAGAATGTACAACACCAAGAGTGAACCCTAAAGTGAACTATGGCTTTTGAGTGATTATGATGCATCAATGTAGACTCATCAGTGGTAAAAAATGCGCTGCTCTGGTGCAGAATGTTGATAATGAGGGGGCTGTGCATGTGTGCAGACAGGGGGCACATGTGAAAGAAATCTCTGTACCTTGTCCTTAATTTTACTGAGAATCTGAAACTGCTCTAAAAAAAATGAAGTCTTCATTTAAAAAAAACAAGGGAAGGAAGGAACAGAGGGAGCAAAGAGAGAAAGAAAGACACTAAAATACCATCTGGTAAACTACTTTCAAATTCTATGACTTCCTGCCAATTCAAGCCATATTGTTTTAACCCTTGTAAAGAGCTTGCATTAAGACCCTTTCTACCATTTGTCCATCAGTCCATTTCTGTAAAGAGTTTGACAGCTTACGTTAAGCAAACTACATATTGAAACCTTAATACAACAAATTATTTTGCTTGTCATTTCTCTTTAGCTGATAATAGTAGAACTCTGAATGTGGATTCTACTGCAATGACACTACCTATGTCGGATCCAACTGCATGGGCCACAGCAATGAATAATCTTGGAATGGCACCACTGGGAATCGCTGGACAACCAATTTTACCTGGTATGCTATTTTTAATCATGTCACAAGTGTTTCTTTTAGTGACCATGTGGGAATAAATATAACAGTATGACACAACATCTTTTGAAGTTGACATTTACCAGATTCTACCTACAGTGTTCATTTTTGTAATATGAGCTTTATAGGCTGGGTGGTCAGTAGTTACTAGTATACTCTCTTTTGCACTATGGGCAAGGTAGGGATATATCTGATGCAGGATGTAGTCATTAAATATTTAAATAGTTCATTGAAATAAAAGGCAACAGGATTTGGCAAGGAATTACAAAGTTTATCAAATTTTATAGATTTAGAGGAGACAAACATAGAGTATAAATGAGAATTGACTTAGACACCCCAAAAATCACAGATTCCTAAAGTGGCGGAAAGGAGATGGTGGGGACCATCCCAGAATTGTTCTCATTGAACAACTGTATGTTTTTTAAACAGAGTAACCAGTAAGAGAATGGGCATGGTAGACTAACTGCATCTCCACTAAAGATAAAATCAGAAGAAAAATGCCACAGCATCTGAAGCATTTGGTTTAAACACACAAGAAAAGTCTCTTGGGGTGCCTGGGTGGCTCAGTTGGTTGAGCGACTGCCTTCGGCTCAGGTCATGATCCCGGAGACTCTCGGGATCGAGCCCCACATCGGGCTCCCTGCTCGGCGGGAAGCCTGCTTCTCCCTCTCTCACTCCCCCTGCTTGTGTTCCCTCTCTGGCTGTGTTTCTCTCTGTCAAATAAATAAAATCTTAAAAAAAAAAGAAAAGTCTCTGTTCTTTCAGAACTATTAATCATTAAAATGGATTTGTGAAGACATTAAGAAATTGCCATCTCAGGAAGCCTTGGGTTCTTTTAAAATATCCTAAACATTAATCTCCCTGAGTTCATTTAATTGTGATTGTACTTAAATGAATGGCAGAACCAGGCTGATCAAGTACCTTGCTACTCAAAATATAATCTTCATAACCTGGGAGCTGTTAAGCTTAGACTCTTCAGCCCCAGCCTAGAGCTACTGAATAAGAAGCTGCATTTTAACATGATTCCCAGGTTATTCACAAATACAGTAAAGTTGAGAAATGGATCAAGAGTGATGCCACTTGGTTGTACCATTTGTTTATATAGTAAGTGACCCCATTCCCCAAAAAATAATTTCACAATTCCAGTTCAGATTTTGAATCCTTGTAAGTTATAATGAGGACATGGTAGGGTAGGCAATGATGCTTAATAATCTTAATAATAAATTAAGAAATGTGATTACATAGAAACTAGGAAACAAGTGTAAAAGTAGCCAAATATAAAGAAAAAATATGTGAATGAGAAATGGGTGGAGAGCAAAGGAGCTTGGATTCTATATATGGCAGAGGCAAAGAACTGTCCCACCAAACTATAATTCATGCTCTGGACTATAGTTGACTAGATTGCATCCTACTCCATTAGACCAACCATGATTGAAATGAGCAACCAGGGATCCTTTGAGGGCTGAATAATTGGACCATAGATCTCCTTGTGTTTTAAAGACTGGTGGGGCCAATCTGGAATCAGCAGGTGCTATGACAGGAGCCAGTATTACATAATGGTTAAGTGCTCAGACCCTGGAGTCAATCTGCCTGACTTCCAAGCCTGTTTATTTCACTACTTTATTTTGAATAGTTAAATATCTCCTAGGAGACTCAGTTTTTTCATTCATAAAATCAGACTAATAATACTTAACCCTTTTTTGTGACAATTAAATTGTGCTTAGAACAATGCTTGGCATATAGTTAGTGCTCAAACATGTTGGCTATTTATAATACTTTAAAATCATTGTTAATATATTTCTTACAGATATTTCTAAAGGGCATAATAGATCTTTAAATTTAGTTCTTCATTATTTCACAGTAATACGATTTAAAACATTATATATTATTTTATAGCTCCATATGGAGTTGTCCTGAGTCTCAATCTCTTACAGCCTAGAGTTTATGGAAATCTGAACTGTATGGGTCTATGTCCTGGGAAAAATGTTGAGGCCAGATCTGCTCTCATGCCAAGGGGACTCTATGTTAGTTACAGCAGATAATTTGTAAATTACCGCATCTAAACATAAATCTATGCTCACACAGTAATCTTTGATGCTTAGCCACCCATCTACAATGTGGAGGAAGAAAGGCTTAGCACTGAGAGTAAAACAATAATCCAAACCATCATTATAGGCCCAAAGCTTATGCTGGGGACAATAACTGACCTAAAAAAACTGGATAGGTTTTCTTAACAGTAACTCAGATGGCTATTCCTGCAGAGAGTGTATCTTGCTTAGTATTTAACAACATAGGCTTCAAAGACAGACTGCTTGGGTTTGGATCCTTGATGTGCCACTTGCTAGCTATATGACCTCTCACCAGTTACTTGACCTTTCTATACCTCAGTTCCCTCATCTGTAAAATGGGAATAACTATAGTATCTACTTCAGAGGATTGCTGTAAAGATTAAATAATATGCTTATCTCAATGTTTGGTATATAATAAGCACTCCATAAAGGTTAACTGTTGTCATTATTATTACTATTAGTAGTACTATATGCTCTTTAAGATAAAGGAAATACTAACATACTTTTTCAAATGGCTGCTAAGCTGCCACTTAAATTGAAAGCATTTGGGTGCTATCCAGCCACTGTCAGCTCTAATGAGTGTTCCTCACATCCATTTCCAACCAGACATTTGAAACATAGAGAGTGATTTTAATTTCTACTTCTAGCCCTCTTTATCTGTATCCTGTTTTCTTAAGCACTATGAAGAAATAGATTCTCAGGGTCCCCTTCAACTTTGTGATTCAGTGATCTTTTAGGTATGATCTAGGGAAAGTTATTCGACTTTTTGGAAACCAGCTCTTATAAATGCAAATTTTTTAAAGATTTATTCATTTTTTTATTTATTTGAGAAAGAGAGAAAATGTGCATGGGGGAGAGAGGCAGACAGAGGAGAGAGAAGCAGACTCACTGCTGAGCACAGAACCCAGTACCAGGCTCTAACCCACCACCCTGCAATCATGACCTAAGCCCAAATCAAGAATTGGATGCTGAACTGGCTGAATCACCCAGAAATACTGATATTTAGTTTAGTAGTGCCCTTCTCGTCTTAAAAATACATAGGACAGTAGTATCGGTCTGAGACATACTTTGTGAAGCTATCTGTAAAATCACTTGAGTTTTGAATGAACTGATTTTTCTCCTCTCCGTATTATTTTAGGAAGTAAGTCAGTTTAACCTGAAATTAGAGCATGGGTTCTGGATCCAGATTGCCTAGGTTCAGATAAATCTGTGTTCTACCATTAAGTAGCTGTGTAAACAAGGGCAAGTTACCTATCTCTAGACCTCAGTTTCTTCATCTGTAAAACAAAGATAATAACAGCACCTATGCCATAAGGTTGTTGTGAAGATTAATGAGTTAATACATTCAAGTCCTAGAATAATGCCTGGTTCACAGTAACCTCTTGGTGAACTTAGCTATTATTATTGTCTCAAGTTCACATCTGATATGTGGCTCACAAAAAAATTGAATTATGGCTCATTTGTATTCTTGGCAAGATCGAAGGGTAACAAATGCAGAAACGAAATCTTCCCCAGGGAAGGTGCTAGACAATGGTGCCACTGACTGCTCCCTGTAAATCTGAGGGGATGTCCACAGAAATGGAAGGTTGGCACCACACTCCAATGCTGCATATCCTTCTTCTTGCCCAGGTTTTGGGAAAGGGTGCCTGTAATCTTTATTATGTAATGTTTTAACTGTATGGGCTAAAACATCACCAATTCTCTCTCTGCCCCTCAAGATTCCTTAAAATAGAAATGGCAGCCAATGAGCCACATGGAACTGTTCCCTGAGGTCGCTCACTGATGGCTCAGTAATTCAACTACTTTTCTGACCCTTAGGTCTCCTACTGAGACAGCAGGCCTTTTTGTGTGTGCTGTCTTATCTGGCCTGTGATAACAGAAAAAGCTTTTGGCATTGATGAAAAACAAATAATACGTAAGCTTTCTTGACTTGCCCTAGAGAGCGCAAATCCATACTGTCATGGAAGCTGAGTCTCTTGGACACTTACTTGTCATCAGGGCAGTGTCTGGCTTATTATGTTCATTGATTGGGGAGCAGAGACAGGCCATCTCTGGGGTTTGGTTTGGAGCTCCCTTTCATCTAACATGGTATTTTGCACAGCTGCTATTCAATAAAGTTAATCCACAATGATGGCAGATTAGGAGGTCCCCTCTGGCTGGCAGCTGATTTTCCCGCAAGAGTATTTGCTTTTCCAAGCTGGTCAAATAAGACTAATGTTAGTTTTCACATGAAGAGAGGGACCAAAAGAGTCAGACCTTCTGTTTAAGGAGCATTGTTCTACCTATTAGCAGATGAATCCAAGAATGGTCCAATTAGGAGTACTCATTGAATACTGTGTGCTGCTTCCTTTATTTTTTCCTCAATTAAAATATCCTTAGCATCCAAATGTGGAGCCTATGAAGTCCCAAAGGAGAAGAGTCTTTCATTATGGTGTCTCCACTTTATTGACTGTGTCACCTCCATTATAGGACATGTTGAAAGTATGTACTTATGGACCTTATTCCCAGAACAAGACACCACCCATCCATGGGCATTGTTGTTTTTTAAGAAGACAGTTCTTTTTTTTTTTTTTTTTTTTAAAGGCAGACTGCCACGTGCAGTGCCTCATTTGGATGTGTCTGGAGTCTTGGAAGCTTGACTACCCTACGTTCTCCTACAAATGGACCTTGAGAGCTTGTTTGGAGGTTCTAGCAGGGGAGCGCAGCTACTCGTATACCCTTGACCGAAGACCGGTCCTCTCCTCTAGCGGGGAAGGTCGTCCTCTTCGACCGAGTGCGCAGCTTCGGGAGGGACGCACATGGAGCGGTGAGGGAGGAAGGGGACACCCGCCTAGCCAGCCAGATCAGCCGAATCAACCCTGGCGATCAATGGGGTGACAGATGTCGCAGCCAGATCGCCCTCACATCCAAGAAGACAGTTCTCAGCATGCCTGGGTGGCTCAGTCAGTTAAGTATCTTCCTTTGGCTCAGGTTGTGATCCTAGGGTCCTGGGATCAAGCCCCCCATCAGGCTCCCTGCTCAGCAAGGAGTCTGCTTCTCCCTCTCTCTCTGCACCCCCACCCATACTCTCTCTCTCTTTCTCTCTCTCTCTCTTTAAAATAAATAAAATCTTTAAAGAAAGAAGAAAAAGAAGAAGACAGTTCTGACCAAACCCAGAAGGCCAACTCTGATGGCAACAGAAAGAAAGAATAAGGATGTGTGACACATGACAGGACACTGTTCTACAAGCTCCCCAAGAAGAGCCAGACTTGTGGTTCCATTATTTTAATACCTTCCACAAAAAGAATATGCCTTCAGTGGCAAATAAGGTTCAAATCCTGAGAAAGGAGAGCACTGTTCATCTGCATGGTGGACACTTCACTGAAAGCCAATGATATGTAAAACATATAACAAATAGAATTAGTGCCCCCATAAAACAAGCTTAAAGCCCACCCAGTGATCGTAATTTCAAGACTCCCCATGGAAACTATTACAAAGAGTGGCCAAGTGAGATCATTTGCACATTCATTCATACAAGAAATAATTACTGAGGTCAGCTAATATGCAAGGTACTGTAAGAATCCCTGGGGATAAAGCAATGAACAAAAAAAGACAAGATTCCTGCCCTCATACTGGCTTCAGTACTTTTAGAACCCCCATATTTTCTCTCTATTATATCTCATGTATGAGATGCCTCTTGAATGACAACTCAGAGGCTTCCTATCCATCCTGTTCATTTGTATTTTTATTGAGCCATCCATTCATTAAAAATATATTGAGCTAGGGTCGGGGGGGATCCAAAATGGGCATGGCTCAGTCCTTGCCTTCAAACTCAAAGTCCAGTAGCTGAGGCAGCAAAGTCAATATTACGATGCTACAATGTAACAAATGTCTTAGTAGAAACTTGCAGAAAAGTACTGTTTTAGCCAGAGTTGGATGAGGGGGAGTGATAGCTAGATGGTCTTGATCTGGGAACATTCAGAGAAGTGGTAATATTTGAGCTCAGTATCCAGGGCTATATAGGAATGTGGTAGTTGGGGAAAAAAGAGCTATGAATGGTTCAGGAAGAGGAAATGATGCATCAGTGACTGGAAAGTATGCAAGAGTATATGGTATGGGAACAGTGGTTAAATATTGGGTGGAATTATATCTCCCCATTCCATAAAGACTTTGAGGCAGCTTATAAGTAAGGGTATAATAAAAGAGGAAAATTATAAATAAAATAAACCAGCATCTAGGAAAATATAAATGAGTATCAAAGGTGAAGACCAGGTAGGGAGGTTAATTAGAATTCAGATGTGTAGGTCATAGGATCCTACCCAATTTCTAAAGTTGAGCTGTACCTGTGACCAGATAGCCAAAACAAAAAGGGAAACCTGATCAGTTACATAATTTGCATTTTCCATGAGGAGAAAATATACCAAACCTCAGAGAAGTCAAACTTTTCATAGCCCTTCACAATTCTGTGTGTGTTGGACATTTTTGTTCTGAAAGAATCTTTTCACAGAGCTTCATATATGGGAATGGACACTAAGTGAGGTGGCTGAGTGATTTCTGAAGCCCAAACACGGGTGTGTAGGCCAGGACTAGTTGATATTACTTTCCCTAGTTTGTTGCAAAATGTAAGAACTAAAAATATAGTGATTTTTACATAAATCTAAATTTGCTCAATTGAAAGCACTGTTCTTTAATCGGAGATTATAGACTTTCTACATTTTTGGTTTTAAAATGTTCTTTTATGAACTGTGAGAATGGTACACTGGCTAGTTTCTGTTATTTTTCTCCATGTCTTTTTGGCAAATTAAGAGGGGAATAATTAAATATATGCATGCATGTAGTTTTATTTTATTCCACTCTAAAATCTAGAAATCTGGGAACCACAGATGTAGCGTGAAATGTCCTTACTAATGCCCCTCCAAAGGTGTTCACAACATCCCATGATGAGAGTCAAAGTCATGATCCTGAATCTGTCCAATGTTCTAACAAGGCAAGAACACAGTATAAATAAAGACAAAGGAATAGGTGAAAGATTGGTTGGAAAGGTAGATATTTGCAAAAACTTATGCTAAAGAAATAAAGCTTCACTAGTAGAAATTTGAAATCAAAGTTGAGATTTATTAAGGCGAGTCTTTGTGAACTAAAATTATGCCATATAACTTGCCCAAGTCTAGTTTGCTACCTTATTTGCCATTGCACATGAACCAGGCCCTGCTTCAACTTTCCAGTTGGCCTGAAGCAAGGGTTTCGATGATCTTCTGCAGAAGCAGACAGATGTTGGTAGAATTTGAGAGTCATTATGCAAAAATTTTGAAACTTGTGCTCTATTTCCAAGAGGGAGAGTGATAACTGCAGGATCATCTCAGAGGGCAGCCAGGCTGTCCTTAGAAATATATATTCTCTCTTCAGGTTGACTGCTTGAAAAGTGTTTTTGAGGATTTGCATGGAGATGAGGCAGTCAAGACTGTAGTGGGTTAAAATTTCTCAATACCCAGGCATAATTCTTTATTTTCCAGTGAATTCTGTGGGAACTCTAAAGAAAAAGCAATAATGTCCCAGAAATGTATACCTGAACTGGAATCATAATTCTCTGTGAAATACCTTAATATATTTAGATCCCATTTGGAGCACTTATTTTAGACTCATCTATGGTTGCATTACAGTCATGCAAGCTACCTCCTGGTACTTAAAGTGTCTCTGGAATATCTAACAGAACAGAAATGCTTTCATGAGCAGGGGGACACTTTGATGGGGAGAAATCACTAAGTTCAGCAGAGCCTTTTTTTTTTAAGATTTTATTTATTTGACAGAGAGAAACACAGCCAGAGAGGGAACACAAGCAGGGGGAGTGAGAGAGGGAGAAGCAGGCTTCCCGCCAAGCAGGGAGCCCGATGTGGGACTCGATCCGCGGTCTCCAGGATCATGACCTGAGCCAAAGGCAGTTGCCCAACCAACTGAGCCACCCAGGCGCCCCATCAGCAGAGCCTTTTGAGGGTATAAAGGGGCTTCCAGCCAGCCAGAACCAGGTCCAGTTCTAAAAAGGCAAGACTAACTGTAAATGTGTCATCTCCTACCTTGCCCACCTCCACTTCATACACTGCCACAATTTCAACTTCTTCTGTGGGTCAAAGTTGAGACAATGGATTTAAAACAGAAGCCTCTAAATTACCTAATTGTGTGGCAATACATATATCAAACATCTCAATAGGAAGTTCTAGGTATAGAGATAAGCAACCAGATGGTAGCCCTTTGGACATAAATATTTGAAAGCCTGCTACGGGTTGAGTAGTTAGAAACAGAGTTTAATCTGACAAGGAATATCTTTTTTCTTTTGTGGGTCTGTGGACTTTGTGGGAAGCAATATAGACTAACGGTTGAGAGTATGGTTAGTAAAAGCCACCTACTGTATGGCCTTATAGTGTTAACTCTTTGAGCCTCAATTTCCTTACCCATATAATATAATATAATATATAATAATATAATTTCTTAGGATTGTGAAGATTAAATGAGATATGTATAAAATCAGTCATAACCTAGAAATTCATATACACTGAATTAATGGGTAGTAGTATTATGGACACCAAATCTCTTCCCCACCACAAAAGTGGAGTTTGCATTTTACAGGAAGAACACCACTGTGATCATGCCAGAAAATATCAAGAAGCGAACCATAAAATTGGCATGTGTGGTGTCTTTGTCAGGCATCAAAAATGGTCAACCTCTAAGATTCCTAGTATTTTGTAGACATCTGTAGTCTAGGTCCACCTAGTAGAGTGTCAGTCACGTGGCATTGTTTCAACTGGCTGTTCCACACAGCAACAGCACAGTGACAACAACTGCTCGAGACAGTGGCTCTGGGGCCTTGCAGGGTCCCAAGACACCTCTTCAATAATCTGAGATAAATCATGGTCAGTCTAGCTTGGGTGCTTAGTGTACTATTTCCATTTATTGAAAATAACCAGCTCTATTAACTAATCATATCCCATTTCCTAGACATATTGCATATTCTGCATATCTATTGCTGTATGAAAAACTATTTCATAACTTAGTAGCTTGAAAAGAAATCATTTTATTCTATTTTATGAGTTTCCGGGTGAAGAATTTGGACAGGACTCATATGGGCAATTCTTCTGTGCCATATGGTATCAGCGGAGACGTCACAGCTATGGTAGGCTAGTCTGGAGGTTCCAAGACAACTTTATTCATATGCATGACACCTTAGCAGGGACAGATAAAAACACTGAGTTCAGCTGGATCCCTCTCCTTCCATTTACTCTAAGGCCTTCTCCACAGGTCTCTCTACCATGGTATTCTGACATGTTACATAGTATCTTAAGGCTAGGAGTTCCCAGAAACAAGAAGAGGGAATGGTATCTCTCTTAAGGCCTGAGCCTGAAAATAGACACAGCACTTCTTCTGTCCAAGTAGTCTGGAGTTCCCAGAAACAAGAAGAGGGAATCGTATCTCTCTTAAGGCCTGAACCTGAAAATAGACACAGCACTTCTTCTGTCCAAGTAGTCTGGAGCCCATCCAGATTCAAATGGGGTTGAGGAACATAGGCCTTACCTCTTAATGAGAAGAGTCTCAAAGAATTTGTATCCACCTTTAATCTTTCACAGTAGGACAAAAAAATAATTATATGGAAGCACTTTGTTGCTCATCTGCCATGTTTTTAATCATACCTGTTTAACCTTACACCTATAATTGAGTTAATTCATTGAAACAATTGTTATACTACACTGAGAGACAGTGTAATGGTTAGGACGATTATAGTTAGACCAACCTTGATTTGAATCCTAGTTCTTCTTACTGGCATGTAATCTTGAGCAAGTAACTAGGTACTCTGAGCCCCAATTTCTGTATAAAATGAAGGATAATAACAGTAGCTAGTTCGCAGGCTTACTGGACTGTGATTATATAAACTGCTTAGCACAGTACCTAGCACATTGTAAGCACCCAACAATTTGGGTGTTGATAATTGGTGATACAGCATTGTAACTGCATGGATGTTTCTAAGCTGGACTATGAGGCCGAGGATTTTGCTTTACTCATTCGCTCAATCCCAACACCTGGCCCAGGGCCTGGCATCAAACGATTGAATGGATGGACATATGGATGACTGGTTGTCAGCACAGAAATGGCATGTGCCTCCAGTGTAATTCCCTGGCTCAGATGCATAAAGAGAACAGAGGATGATTTGACTTCCAGGGAACTAGTCTATATTGAATGAGCCCAAGTTGCTAGGGAGCAGAAATGTTTAAGGCTACACTGAAATACTTCTTGAAATCATGTAGTAGAGCTGCAACTCAGAGGAGCAAGCTGGCCCAACTAATACAGCATTTGTAGAATCTCTAGTACTCTGGGATTTGGGGAAGTTCATGAATCAGAAGAGGGAATATAAATCAATGTCTTATGACAGTTCCAGGCATGGCAATGCCAAGAGTCAGAAGGCTGTAGGGAAAAGGTGCTAGAAGAAGAGATATAAAAGCAAAAGAGAACAGGGTGTTTATTGTAGGAAGGACTTTGGAGGAATACCTGGGCCTTTTCCATAATGCTTATAAGATGATTTCAAATCTCCTTCAAAAGTTTGAATTCCTAACATAAATGTTAATACTATACACTTCTTAGTGTATTTGTCAAAGCCAGGCAGAGGGCCTTGAAGAGGGAGATAAATTATCTGGTGTTCTATTCCCAATGTGTTTCAAATTGTTGGACATCTTTGATTTTTCAGGTTCTGTAATGCTTGTTTAAGTCCAATGATTTCAAGTGGTTAATTTCTTGGTTGGCATTGGAAATTCACATCGACTTTGGTGCTTAATGGTTGAAGATAAACAAAAGAAATAATCAATGTGTTAGAAGTCTTTGAAATGTAATGTGCAACCTGCCCTGTAGCAAGCCCTGCTAGGCAGTGTAGCCTGTGGAACTCTTGGCATATTGAACACAAGGAAGAAAGGGAGTTTATCTACTCTCGCTTTAGCCATATGTCATGAATACATTTGCTTTTAAATGAATTTCATAAAATATTAATGTAATCATACCAAACAGAGTGCTGAGTACATCAGTCAGGAGTTATATTTATCCTGTGTATTTGTTTTTTGTTTGTCTCCATTTATTAGTAGACAGTACATGGAGACAGGCATTTCTTTCTCAGCCAAAGCAGCAGAACTTGTTTAATGAACTGACGTTTCTGTAATCTGTGGTAAAGTAGAGTTGTGAGTGACAGAGTTATATGAATAACAATGAGGAGGCAAGCAGAACAATAAAAGGAAGACAAACATTTCAGTTGGAGGGGAAAAATAGATGAAATTGTTTAGTTGGCTTGCAATCTAATCTGATCTTTTCCTACTGAAAATTAACAGTTTGTAAATGGGTGAGATAATGTTAACAATTTTTCCAAAATCATATACACAAGGAATCAAATTTTCCAAAGACACAAATGGCATTTTTAACCACAGTGCTCTTATTCTACAGCATAGAAACACAGGATATCAGGGGCCTAAGTCCTCCAAGATGGAAAGGAAGATCGGGACCCCCTGCCCTCACCTGACAGTGCCTGACATATAAAAAGATACTACAAATGCTTATGGAATGTGGGAATGAATGCCTGAATGAGTGAACTTACTGATATGTGTATGCATGTTTTGAATGGAAGGGCAGAAACTTAGCTATCAAGAGACTACCACCTATCATGCCAGAGGTTTTCATATCTGTTCTGTCCTTTCATCCTTTCAGTTAATTGTCATCATTTATCCCCACTTTTATCAAAAAAGAAATAGTGCTATGTTACCTGATATTAAGAAACCTTTCTTAAGGTCATATAACTAGTATGTGGAGGAAACTAGAGATATGAGAGCCACAGGGAGGAAGGAAGAGAGCGTGTGTGTGTGTGTGCGTGTGTGTGTATGTATGTGCGCACACACACACACACACTCACATGCATACATACAAGTGCATGTTAGGTGAGCTGACATGTGAGAGCTAAAAGTAAATTTGTTTTCAGAAAAATAAAATTTCTTGCAATTTTCTTGGAAGACATTTTTTTTTCTTCCCAAACATATCTGGGGTCTTGATATTTCAGCATGACAGGCATGTGGGAAGATACGGAATACCCTAGCTCTTATGGGCTGACTTTGCAATGGAGGAGGCACATGTGCTATCTGCCTTTCTGTCTGCCTGGTCCTAAGACTCACCCCTACTGGGCCTATTGTACCTGAAGTTCTGCTTCTCTAGGGACCACAGATTCTTCCCCCTGTTTAGGTCTTCTCCCTTTAATATCTTAGAGAGCCACCCAGGGGATTCAGAGCCAGCTTGAGGACATGCTTATAGGCATTTCCCCATCAAGTCTCTGTGGTGAGCAGAGTAAGGTTTTTGGGAGTCGGACCCGCTAGAGTTACTGAACTACCCCTACATCATCAGAATTCCTCATGCAATATTTTGTTTGCAGTCCGTTGTGCATTCTGTAGTAGACAACAGTGGTGAGAGGTGGGGAAATGAGGAAGTACAATGCATTCCCTTCTCTCAAAGAACTTGCATTTCAATATAGAGACAAAATTTAAATGAAATCTGTATCAACCTTAGACCCAGGCAAGTGGGACCTTTAACTTAGGCCCGTGTTTCAGGGGACTTCGTGCTTTGAAATGCCTGCCCTGATACTTTCTAAGTCCCTATCTGGTGCTAAGGACCAGCCAGGTAACCAGTGTGATCAGGGTAGATGCCTGAGTCCAGAACAGGTCCTATATAGGTTCTAATCTTAAGAAGCACCTTTCCCAAAATTTTTAAATTTCCTCTTCATTGCCTGGAGTTGACCAGGACTTGCAGTGCTGCATAAGCAAGGAATCCCAGTGTCCTACTGAACCTCTGTGGACCCCAGTCCTCCTTTCTCCCCTTTGGGGCACTCTCCAATCCTCTGCCCCACATGTGGAGTCAGCCAGATTCTCCAAGAAGCTTTGGAACTCCTGCCTATGGAGTCCTCCCAGAGTCTTGGTTCCAGGAAGGTAGCCTGGGAAGTAAATCACTCTAGCTGCCTGGTGTGGCATTTCATTCATGGTATCTCATGAGATTATGCTACTGAATAGTGTTGATGCTGATTTAGGGTGAATTGAACTGTCTATATAGATGAACCCCACAGAAAAACATTTAGGAGGGTCCCTACACATCCCAGAAGCATCCCTGAATGAAAAGATGATGCAAAATAAAATAAAATTCAGTGGCAACATATGTAAAACAGTTTTTCAACACAGAGTTGAGAATGAACCAGAATTATCTGGAAAAAGTTCTTCAGGGAGAGTGGCCTTGAAGAGTCCTTTAAGGCAGGACTTGAAGTATGGGGAGAATTTGGGGAGGCTCAAATGATTCCAGGGAGAACAACTTGAACGAAAGCACAGAGAATAGTTATTTATTCAGTATTTTTGTGCTATACATTATGCTAAGCACATTATATTCATCATTTTGTTTATTTGTCATAGCTCCCTATAAGGTAAGGGTTTGCAAATGAGAAAATGGAGGTTCAAAAGATTCATCCTGCTAAGCAAACCAGGTCTGCCTGATTCCCAAATTGTATGCTCTTAATGCCATGCTGTACTACAAAAAGTTAAGACGTGTTACAAGGAGAAGCAAGAAGCCTTGTCCAAATGGAGTGGAGGGTGTGCTTTGGGAACTAGTGGAAGAAAAGATAAACAGACAAGGCACAATCATAGTATGAAAGCCCTTGAATATCAAAATGAGATATAGAGATAACAGACTGGTCAAGCAAAAAGAAACAGCCCTATCCCAAAAGGAAAATGCACAAGTAGAATATAATATTTAAGGCCTGGTAATGCTAATACCATGTTTTCTTAAATATTTTGCCTTTGTCTTAGAAAGACTTGGTTTGAAATTTGTAAGATAATATTCTGCCTCCACTTGACCTTGCCTGCTATCATTTATTGTTCTCTCTTTTCTCTCCTTTTTAGATTTTGATCCTGCTCTTGGAATGATGACTGGAATTCCACCAATAACTCCAATGATGCCTGGCTTAGGAATAGTACCTCCTCCAATTCCACCAGATATGCCAGTAGTAAAAGAGATCATACACTGTAAAAGCTGCACGCTTTTCCCTCCAAATCCAAGTAATATTCTGCTTATCCTCCACATAAGTCACAATATTTTGGTGTTTAGGAACACTCTTTTTCAAAAGAATACCCAAGGGCTTCATAGATGTATGTATAGAAGCTTCACCTAGAAAACAGAAGACAGGAAAATTTTCTCTTACTAGACACGGCTGAATTTTATGCACAGAACAGTAGACTTCGGTGTGCCGGTTGCAGTACAAGTGATAAAACGTGTTTCTAATGCCACCTGGTAAGGAATTCAAGGGTGTTCATACAGAAAGAGACACCTGACACAAATTGTTCAATGCTCTCATTTATAGACTCTCTTTTTCATAACTGGCCTACATGCTGAGGCACATGAGAATGTACATCTGGCGCTAAGAATCCTCCACTGCCACCAACTATCCGCACATCACTCAAACTACTGCTATTCAACTGATAGGCTGCAACAGACAGTGGGGTGAGGGCAAAGAGGAATACTGAGACTAAGTCAAATCACTTGCATCCATCCAGTCAATGAAATTCATGTGGAAATGGTCTAGGGATCTGTCTTGTCAGTAATGAATAGGTTTCTCTTTAGACTTTTAAAAACATCTGCAAAGATATTGTGGCTATATTTAACTTAAAATATAGAAGGAATAATTGACTCTAACTTTTTTTTTCTGAATCTATTTGGGGTTTTATTTACTTGAGGCGATCAGAAGTTATTTGTGCACATGACTCAAGCCTCATTAAGGCTTTTTCCACAATTCTAGTGGTGGTGCTGGGTGGCCTACTTAAGGGAGCTGCTACCTCAGTGCTGAGATTAAAGCTGTTAAGGGATACATTCAAGGGTGCAGGCCATAGATCAGATGAACTTGCCTTATCACAATAAACATAGCTTTTGACATGTGACTTCAGACAACTATTTAATCTCCTACCTTACATAGGAATCAGTTAATAATGGAATCAGGTCCTGGCAGAGACCCAGCTTCTACTTAGGATAGTCTGCTCATAACCGAGAGGACTTTAGAATTAGTCAGGGTTGGTTAGACAAATGACCTGTCCCATTTGCTAGAGAAAAATGTTCTTAATACCTTCTTCAGGTCTTTGAACTTGATCGTCAGCAGGGTACTTCCTTCCAGGCCACTAAGAAATCTAGGAGCCTAACATCTCAGAGGACTGAATTATAAGAAGAGCTAGTATGTCACAGGAGAATTAAGGAATGGAGCCATATAAGCTTACCTGCCAGCTAAAGTGGCCATTCCTGGATTTGTGTTTAGTGCCTAGGTGAATGAATGGCACTGTTGTATACTTGTCTCTTACTTTTACTGCCACTGTCCTTTTTCCCTTTCTTCCCATGTGTTGCTTTTGGATTAGAGAAGTCTGTACATCACCGATACTACCTTTTTTTCACTTCAAAAGCCATGAATTTAGGCATTTCCAGTGTTAAAACCTCCTATATGTAAAGGTAGAATCCTGCTGGTTTAATCATCCATTTATTACATAATTAGCCTGCATTAGGCTTTCATTGTCTCAATCAAGTCCATCGTAACAGGATGGCTTATAACCTATAATATTTAGGTTGGGTACAAGTAATGACTTTATAGGCTATTCAGTTACTGAATTTCTAAAGAATAACAATTACCTTGTGTATAACACATAGACCACATACTTGAGCAGTCTTTAAAGAAATACAGACATACACAGCTTAAAGAGGCTCTTTTTTTAAGAGGCTCTAATTTCTTGATAGTCTCTAGGAAAAGAAAGAGACAGACATCTCTCAAATACATTTATCTTTCCCCACCTACACCATGCCTTCTTAATTCTGATCTAGAAGGGCCACAGAGTGAAAGGGAACATTTTACCTTCCTGGCTCAATCCTTCAGTTCTTCATCTCTGTGTTAAGAATGTGGACAGAGCAATTAGTGCTCTGTGGTGGCTTCTGGGAAGGAATCTGGCTTTGGATTGAATTAAAAACGGACCCTCCTGACACAGTTTAAAGTAAACTGGTGTTCTATTTCCTGTTTAGAACTTGGTTTTTGTTATAAGGGATCTCAGGTTAATTGTGTAGGGGGAAAACGCTAATGGAAAGTACTCCCTTAGTTCTCTGCTGAAAACATGGCAAGTATGATTTTTGTTAACACCCTAGACTGTGAAAGTATGATGGGAAGAGGGATTTGGTATGCCTGAATCCCTTGTCTTCTCCAGAACCAACCAACCTTGTCTGCTAAGGCCTTGATTATAAACCCCAGTACTTAGACTGCCTCTGGCATATTCAGCCTCTGTCTCTGGTATATTCTCTTGCAGTCAATGGCCTGTCAAGTAATAAGGTCCTGTGATTTGGGGACTCTTACAGTCTCTTTATGCAACCATTGAATCTGCTTCTGTCTTGCTTCATTAGAAAGTATATTTACCATCAATTTCTTACGCTTTCTCTCACCTGACACTCCATCCAGGTGCTTGTCACATATACGGAACCAAAAGTCCTGGGGCTCCCATTGCCTCCAAATGCCAGGTCCACCTCCTGACTTCAAAAACCTTCCACTGGTATGCTTCATGTGACCGTCTTCAATCCATCACTTCTACTTGCCACTTAGCCCCCCCCCCACCTTTGTTAAGTTCAGCTGCTTCCCAGTATCACATTCCTCTCCACACCAACTACAAGCCTGTCTTCTCCAGGAACATTTCCATGTGGAAGATACTGAAATTAAAACAATACTTAATCATTCATTGCTCTAATGCATTTTCACTTAAATATTGGGTGCTAGGTCCAATAGATAATTTTTACCCCTTAAATTACTTTATCTCTCTGCTATTTTTAGTACCAGTGACCCCTTCATCCTTTTTGAAACAAAATGTCATTTGAAAGTGTAAGAATGACCAAGACCACTAGAGAGATTATATATATCAAGAAAGGATGACAAACAAGCAGAGTGCCCTGAGGAATTCCAACATTTCGGAATTTAAAAGAGAAAGAGGAGTTTGCATTTCTGTACAAAAGCCATCTTTACTAACTGTTGCAAGTTTTTTTTCAGTTGTCTTTTCAATATTCTTCATTTATGCTTTTGACCCATCCCTCTATCAAAATGCCCCTTGCGTAAGAACTCTAGTGACTTCATAATACTAAATCCAGTAATCAATTCTCAGTTCCCTTCCTAATTGACCTACTAGCCATATATGACACAGTTGGTTACTTCTTATTCATTGGTATACTTTCTTTACTTCGCTTTCAGGATACAACACTATTGGTTTTATTCCCACTTCAGCTGATAGACCTTCTGCATGGAGAGGTTGCATTTTGAGTCTATTGTCCGGTTAACAGGAAGCATGGAATAAATGGTGGAGTATCACCCGCTATGTGTGTACGGGGATGTGGGAAAGCAGCCAGGAGCCAGAAAAAAAGCACTTTTCCATTTTACTATTTCGGAACAGGCCAACCCAGCTCCTAGGGCTGGGTTCTATAAAGAAAAATAGATAAAGTGGATAAATTGAGAATTAATAAAGATTCACCAGTCTTCCGGTTATTTCCAATCAGTTGGAATTACATTAACAGATATCTGACCCCTGCTGATTGTCTAGAGGGCCTTCAGTCTTGGGCTGTCTGATAAAATCAACTCAAAGACTTTGCAGTACATAAATTCTGGCAAACTAGTGGAGTGATATGTGACACTCCTTTGAAAAGCAAAATACACACAAGTGGTTTATAGGTCTTCCATGCTGCCCCCTGCCTCACTTCTCAAAGATCAGCAGTGACTCTGATCTTTAGGCTGATTTCCCCAAAAGCACCCCAGAGTAGGTACTTAGTTGTAATTAGAGTTGCTAGAAGCTCCTTCTTTTCCATTATCAGAGATTTGAGTACTCTCAGTTACCTTGAATCATTTTACATGAAGTTTTCTTCTCTATTCAGAGTAATGGCTGGGGTATTACAAGAGTTTAGCACATTACCTGATTAATATGGTGGACTTTGAATTTCCTGTCCTATGGAGTTATATTGCTGTGCCCAGAACACTGTATTTCAGTGGGATTAGAAAATCAAGCCCATCAACAAAGTGCTTTGAGCTGTTAATTAAAGTGCAAGTACTATCCATTAAGGGAGATAGTACAGCCCATTGCCTTGTTGAGAGGCATACACCTAAATCTCAGTGAATGCTATCAGAGGCTTTCTACATTTACCCAAGGAAAATAAATAAACCTCAGTATTCTTGTCCCTACTCTTAGCGGCTTTTAAGCCTCCGTACTTAGCAGTTACCACAGAGTAATCACAGCATCTGAATACATTGATGACTTCATCACTGAATTTTTTAATCCCACAAGATTTCTAAAGGAAAAAGCCTTTGTATTTTCAGTGTTATATGTAACTGTGGCAGTAACCAGACATTCCTTAGAGTCTCTCAGTGGACCAAAAGGTAGACCTAACCAAGCAAACTTAAATAATATAAAAAGGTGATCATTTGCTCCACAAAAAAAGTTTCTTTACCATCAAATTCCTTACATAGTAAACTTCAGAAGGATTCTAAAACAGGATTTTCAGCTAAAGCCCTTGATTTGAAAACATGGCTCTGTGTTCCATAGTCAAAACCATATGTGTCTTCATAGCTGTCGATTCCTCTGTAGAGAAGAGTGATTCCTTCCCATAACAAGCCTTATCTGAAGATCTGGATAAAGCAAGGAGCTGGGAATTTAGAGGTCCAGGTCTTAAGCTACCACTCCACTCCAGACTTGTAGTAGGGCTTTAGGAAGCCTCAGATTGGTAATCAGGAAACCTGGGTTCTCTAACAATAAATAATAATAATAACACTACAGTAACTACTATTTATTGGGAGCCTATCAAGTGCTAGGCATTATATCACTTGCAATGTGGGCAGTAGATTATTATCCTACAAAAACACTTGTAAGGTAGAAGACAGTATCCCTATTTTATAGATGAAAACATGAGGTTCTCAGAGGTTATGTAACAAGGTCCTACAGACTGTTACTAAGTTAAGGTTTAAATCCAGGTTTGCCTGCTCCAAGTTCAAGTTTCTTCTCTTTCTGTCTAATTTGGTGACCTCACTCAGCTAAGGTTTTTCTCTGTAACGTGAGAAGTTTAGACCAAGTCAGTGGTTTTCAATCGTAGCTACCATTAGAGTTGCCTGAGGAGCTTTAAAAAAAATAATGCACACACTGGACCCAAACTAATTAAATCACTCATTGGAGTGGGCCCAGGATTCTTTTTGTTTGACTCCCAAGTTGATTCTAATGTGCTGTCAGAGTTGAGAATCACTGGAAGTATGTGATACTAGAATCCTTCCATTTCTTAAAAATTCAGCAACAGAAGTCCCAAAGATTCTGGACCTCATTTTTCCCCTTTTTAGCTAAAATCAAGTTGTGCTGTTGCTCATGACTAAGACATTTCAGATTCCTGTTCTCTAGGTTATCTTCCTTTTCCTTTTAAACTTCTCCTGTGGAACAAAAGACCAATACAGTGAGTTCTTGAAATGACAGGAATTTTTTAAATTAACAAACTTTTTAAGTTCCCTGAATCCCTTTTCCCCTTTTATTGACTACATAGAGGGGAAGAGAGCATCATAAGAACCTGATTATTCTGAGTCACACTGATAAGACAGACAGTAGTAGCAAAGTGAGGAAGCTGGAAATGCTCATACCCAAGGAGGCTCCCAAATTATCCACTTGCCAACTTGGATAAGTGTCAAGTGGGGACCTTGGCCTGATCTACAAGTGAGACTCATTTATTTTTGCATGGGAGCTGTAATCACTAGTTGTTGAGCTCTCCAAATCTTGAGCTGGGAGAATTATTGTAAAGAGATGAATGAAAAGAATGGATTACACAAAATAAATCCTTGCAGATACAAAACCAACACTAAAAAAAATTCTTGACCCTCATGCTTTGTTTTATTGGGCTGTGAACTGTAGAATTTTGCTTGGAAAATTCTTGGATACATATAAATAGCAAGATAGAGCTGGTAGATACAACAGGCTTTATGTATAAGATGAGTGAGTAGAAAACATATTTTCTTAGTAGAAGGAGAATCACCCATGAAGTAGGCTTTTAATGACTCTCTATAGCCAAATTTATCTCACTTTAGCTAATGATTTCCGAGATAAGCTTACTTTCTCTGCTATCTTTCATACTTCCCTCTAAATGCTACAGGATTGGTTCTGGACCTCACCTCTCCAGCCAGAAATTGGAAGAAGGACTCGCTGGTATCAAAAGACAAAAAAAAAAAAAAAAACCTAGATAGGATGGTTTCTAGTCTGGCTGACTTTGTCAGTCAAATCATTCTGGTACCCGTAAATATTTTTATAAATGTTTACCCCATCATTGTCAAATTAATTCTGAAACATTTCTTTCAGTAAGCATGAACAGAGAATTTAGTAACTGTAAACTGAATTAAACAACCCTTCTCTCAGGGACCGTGGTTCCGAGAATTCCAGAAAGTAAGAATTTAAAGTGAATGGGATTTACCCCCAACTGTTTTAGCAAAAATGATTGAAAATTGGGCATAGCTGAGTTGTCACAACAAAAGTAAAGAACAGAGTTAAAGAACTCTGAATGGGATAGACAGGTCTGAGTCTTTATCATTTAGGCATCATGGTCACCAAACCATTGAATAAAGTAATTTCCATGTGCTGTCTCGGAGCAGAGATGAGTGCCTTGGAGGCCACATGCTTCTGGCAGTTGGGCCAAAGTCTGCTGTGACTGTACAACTATCTCTGGGACATATTACATTTCTAAGAGGTCTGTCCCAAGCAAACATCTTAATTTTGTAATTTAATTTTTAATTTAATGTAATTTAATTGCTTTTGCAATTCCATTCAGATCTTCCACCTCCTGCAACTCGAGAACGACCACCAGGATGCAAAACAGTATTTGTGGGTGGCCTGCCTGAAAATGGAACAGAGCAGATCATCGTGGAAGTGTTTGAACAGTGTGGAGAGATCATTGCTATTCGGAAGAGCAAAAAGAACTTTTGTCACATTCGCTTTGCTGAGGAATACATGGTGGACAAAGCCCTTTATCTTTCTGGTAGGTGTTTAGTTATGAGCAGTGTGCCTACCAGGCACAATACAGAGATTGTGGATCAGCGTATTTGCATTTATGGCAGATAAAGTTGAGGCTTAATGGTATTCCCTCTTGCCTTCAGAGATGAAAAATGAATGTTTGCACCCAACTTCTTTAAAGTTCTTTAGTAGTTCTCAGTTGTCTCTGTTATCCTAAACTTCTTACTTACCACATCTAAGAGCCTTTAGTATTTGTCTTACCTTATAACACCATCTCCTCCTCCTTCCCTTACATACCATGCCCTAACAACACTAAGCTAATTCTAGTTCTCAGAAGGTGCCATAGTGCTTTATGCTTTTTCCTCTGACTATAATTACCTTTTCCATCCCACCTGCCATATATACATCCTCACACCCCAAAGCTCCAGCTCAAACATAACCTCTTCTGGAAAGCTTTCTCTGACTTCTCTCCCCTCTGTGCCCCAAGCTGGTCTGGGCACCCCTTCCATAGCACTTCCACAGTACCCAATGTTTCCTCCTAGCATAACACCTATAGTACCGTGCTAGAACTCTCTCTTTACACATCTGTCTCCCTGACAAGAGTATGAACTCCTTAAGGAAAGGGACTGTGTCATATTTAACTTTGAATCCCCAGTATCTAACAGGAGGGGAGATCAGTTTTATGCCTGTTGCAACAGGCCAGGGAAATGTAATGATGGTTTGAAAAAGTAGGCTGGCGGCGCCTGGGTGGCTCAGTTGGTTAAGCCACTGCCTTTGGCTCAGGTCATGGTCCCGGAGACCCGGGATCGAGCCCCACATCGGGCTTCCTGCTCAGCGGGAAGCCTGCTTCTCCCTCTCTCACTCCCCCTGCTTGTGTTCCCTCTCTAGCTGTGTTTCTTTCTGTCAAATAAATAAAATCTTAAAAAAAAAAAAAAGTAGGCTGGTAATATAGGGAAGGAGAGGAGGAAGAAGATGTAGAATATTCCTTATTTATTAAGTTTTTAATTTTAATTCCAGTTAGTTTACATATAGTACTATATTAATTTCATGTGCACAATATAGTGATTCAGCACTTCCATACATCACCCAGAGCTCATCCTAACAAGTGCACTTCTTAATCTCCATCACTTATTTCCTCCAGCCCCCCATCCACCTCCCCTCTGGTAACCATCAGATTGTTCTCTGTTGTTAAGAGTCTGTTTCTTGGTTTGTCTCTTTCTTTTTTTTCCCCTTTGCTTATTTGTTTTGTTTCTTAAACTCCACATATGAGTGAAATCATATGGTATTTGTCTTTCTCTGACTTATTTCACTTAACATAATACTCTCTAACTCCACCCATGTCATTGCAAATGGCAAGATTTCATTCTTTTTATGGCTGAATAATATTCCATTGTGCATATATACTACCTCTTCTTTTTTTAATTTTTACTACCTTTGTTTTTATTATTTTTATTGTTATGTTAGTCACCATACAGTACATCATTAGTTTTTGATGTAGGGTTCCAAGATTCATTGTTTATGTATAACGCCCAGTGCTCCATGCAATACATGCCCTCCTTAATACCCATCACCAGGCCAACTCAACCCCCCACCCCTTCCCCTCTAAAACCCTCAGTTTGTTTCTCAGTGTCGATAGTCTCTCATGGTTCATCTCCCCCTCCCATTTCTCCCCTTCATTTTCCCTTCCTTCTCCTAATATCCTCCATGTTATTCCTTATGTTCCACAAGTAAGTGAAACTATATGATAATTGACTTTCTCTGTTTAACTTATTTCACTCAACATAATCTCCTCCACTCCCATTCATGTTGATGCAAAAATTGGGTATTCATCCTTTCTGATGACTGAGTAATATTCCATTATATATATAGGCCACATCTTCTTTATCCATTCATCTGTTGGACAGCATCTCAGCTATTTCCACAATTTGGCTATTGTGGACATTGCTGCTATGAACATTGGGTTTTACTACCTCTTCTTTATCCATTTATCTATCAATGGACACTTGGGATGCTTCTATAATTTGGCTATTGAGATGTAGAATACTCTTATTATATTTGCTAAGTGCTGTAAATGTACAGAAGATTTGACAGCACTTAGGAATGATAATAGAGCATTCCACAATAGACCATTTTAATAAGAACTTAAAGATTATGTGCAACTCCAAAGAGCTGTACATAAAAGATGATGTGCTGCTCAGGAGGTATCCATCTAAACATTATTGAAATCAGCTCTCTGGCAACAGCTATGTCCTGGAGCATCCTGGAAACATTCTTAAGGGTGCCACAGGTGTGAAAATAACTAAATTTTGCCCTTTAAATTTGAATCCACTCCGCTAAAGCTCCTAAGTGCTAGAAATGTCCTGAATTGGTTGGTTGGTTAAAACAAACAAAAAACCTTTAGAAAAGAGGCTGGGAATGTAGAAATAATCATTATTTCTTTTGGAGTTTGAGCATCTTAGGGAGCTGGCATTGTGCACAGTGTATCAATCTCATAGCATCATAGTATATGTTGTGTGTTTATACCAAGGTTTCATATCATCCTCTTGTTTGATCCTCTCCATGATCCTAGGAGAAGAGTCAAGGTAATCATTAATAGCCATTTTCCTGATGGCTCAGATGATCAAATAAGAGGACTAAATGTGAAAGTGCATTGTAAATTGTAAAGAGCCCTGGCAAAATGTCTTATGAAATGTATTTATTCTTCCTCTTTGTAAAAAGAATGTGTAGTTTTTAGTGTTAAGGGGCATTATTCTTTATAACAGCTTCATTGAAGTATAATAATTGACATACAATGAAATCCACATATTGCAAAAATACAGTTTGGTTTTATTGACATATACATACCACTGTGAAACCATCACTACAGTCAAAATAGTGGACATATCCACCTCCCCCAAAAGCTCCTTTCATAATCCTTTTCTGATCCCTTCCTCCTACCCTACCCCTCTTCTCTCTGCAGGCCACCACTGCTCCATTGTCTGTCAGATTAGTGTGCATTTTCTAGAGTTTCATATAAATAGAATCATATGCATGCTCTTCCTTCTTTGGTATAGACTCATAATTTCAACTTGGTATCATTTTCCCTATGCTTGAATTTCCTTTAACAATTTTTATGGTACAAGTCTGTTCCTGATTAATTCTTTCAGCATGTGTATGGATCAAAAGGAATTTATTCTACTCTTTTTTAAAGAGATGTTCTATGGATATAGAATTCTGGGTGGACAGTTTTTTTTTCCTCTCAGATGTTACTTCATTATCTTCTTGCTTGTATTGTTTCCAACATGAAATATGGTATCTTTTTGTTTCTCTGCACATGCCTTAAGCCTGTGGAAGCTTTTAAGATACTCTCTTTTTGGGCGCCTGGGTGGGTTAAAGCCTCTGCCTTCAGCTCAGGTCATGATCTCAGGGTCCTGGGATGGAGGCCCACATCTGGCTCTGTGCTCAGCAGGGAGCCTGTTTCCTCCTCTCTCTCTGCCTGCCTCTCTGCCTACTTGTGATCTCTCTCTCTCTGTCAAATAAATAAATAAATAAATAAATAAATAAATAATCTTTAAAAATTCTTTTAAGAAAAGATATTCCCTTTTTTTATTACTGATGTTGACAAATTTTATTATTATATGCCTGGTATAATGTCCTTCATGTTTCTTGTGCTTGAGTTTCATTGAAACTCTTAGATCTCTGAGTTTTCATTGAATTTGGACATTTTCTGTCCATATTTCTTCAAATATTTTTTTCTATTCCCTCCCCTATCTCCAGGCAAGGCCCCAGTTAGGCTATAGTAGGCCCCTTGAAGTTGTCTCACATCCCACTGGTACTCTGTTCATTTTTCTTTCAGTCCTTTTCCTCCGTATTTCATTTTTAATAGCTTATATGACTGTCTTCAAGTTCATTAATCCTTTCTTCTGCAGTGTCTAATTTGCCATTGGTCCTAGTCAGTGAATTTTTTTCAACTCAGACATTGCACTTAAAATCTCTGGAAATTGGATTTTGGTTATTTTTTATGTCTTTTGTGTTACTAGTTAATATGGTTACATTTTCTCTAACTTCTTAAGCATATGAAATCCAATTATAATAATTGTTTTTATGTCCTTGTATATTAATTATATTATCTGTATCACTTCTGGATCTGTTTTGATTGGCTCATTTTTTAAAATTTTTCTTGTGATTTTCCTGCTTCTTTGAATATTGGGTAATTTTTTTATTGAATACCAAACATTATGAATTTTACCATACTGGGTACCAGATATTTTTCATTCCTATAAATATTCTTGAACTTTGTTCTGGGATTTAGTTAAGTAACTTGGAAAAATTTTTCTCCTTTTAAGTCTTGTTTTTTAAGCTTTGTTAAACAAAATCAGAGCAGGATTTAGTCTAGGGCTCATTTTTCTCCACTAAGGCAAAACCCTTCAGACTACTCAATCTCTGTGAATTATTCTTTTTTTTTTTTCTGCTCTGGCTTGTGGAGAAAGGAACTATTACCAGCCCCATGTGAGCTCCAGGGATTGTTACCTCTAATGCCTAGGTAGTTCACACACACACACACACACACACACACACACACACACATCGATGTGCAGCTAAATAATAATGGAGGACCCGCTGCAGATCTCTGAAGTTCTTTCTCTGTATAGCTTTCTTCTTTCCAGTACTCTGCTGTATAAACTCTATCTGCCATAGTCTCCCTGTATTCCTAGTTCAGTCTCTTCAACTCAGGACAATCACCGTGCTTTGACTGAGTTCCCCTCCCTGTCCTGAGGCCTAGAAATTCTCTCCTTGTAATAAACTAGAAAAATCATAGGGATTTCTTCATTTGCTTCTTGCCTCTCAGTGATCACTGTCTTCAATGCCCACTGTCCAATGTCTTAAAAATCATTGTTTCATACATATTCTATATATTCTCCATACTTTTAGTTATTTAAAGCAGGAGTTGGTCTGCAAGCTTATGCTGAGAATGAAGTGATATAAATGTGTGTGGAAACAGGTAGCTCGGCTTCTGAAACTTAAAAAGTTAATAAAAACTTAATAAATGTTTTCCACATTTTTGTTAGTAGATTTAACTTGGGTAGTACAGCTTGCACAAAAAGTAGAGGTATGGACTTGAATCCTGGTTTTCTGAATCCCAGTTTTATACCACTAGATTATAAGCATGCTACCTCTTTTTTTAAGGATCCCAAATTATATATCACCTGGCTCACATTCCACTCCCCATCATATCCATTTTTTCCCAGAAAAAAAAGTTCATGATTGCTAAATACATCTAGGAAGCAATTTGGAGGATTGAAATGTCAAGCTGACCCATTTAAATGTTATCAAAATTCTATGTGGTGGTATGACTGACACTCCTGAAGTTATCCAAAGACACCACAATTTGAGGCTACCTTTCCCATTCTTCCCAACCCGTGGTGCCAAATAAGGCTCATTCTTAATACCATTACCCCTAGAGCCTCCCTCAGCCAGAGGTAGGGTGGCAGGTGGAGGAATAGAATGCCCATGAACAAGATTGATCCAACCCATAGAATAGTAAACTGTGATCAGAAATGAAACTATCCTCCAAGTCTTTTCATGGTTCACCTTGCTAGTAGTGGGGAGAGAATTTAAGGTTATGTGGTCACTTGGAACTGCTACAACCACATTGGAAGCACTGAACTTCAAAAAGTACTTAACAATTGTTTACCCACTGAGCTACTCTTGTACTCCTCTCTCTCTCTCTTGTGCACTTAGGTTACCGCATTCGCCTGGGCTCTAGCACTGACAAGAAGGACACAGGTCGGCTCCATGTTGATTTTGCACAGGCTCGAGATGACCTGTATGAGTGGGAATGCAAACAGCGTATGCTCGCAAGGGAGGAGCGTCACCGTAGAAGGATGGAAGAAGAAAGATTGCGCCCACCTTCCCCACCACCAGTGGTCCACTATTCAGATCACGAATGCAGTATTGTTGCTGAAAAACTAAAAGGTACAGAAAGCATTTGAGCTCTGTGATTTAAAGAACTCTTTTCTTTAAGAAATTTTAATAAATATATTTGTATTGTTGGCAGTTATCCTTTGAATTTCCCACTAACAGATTCTAAGCATTTTTTGTGTTGGAGTTTTGCAGATAGAGAAGTGTACCTAGTAACTGAAGAACCAGAAAAAATTGTCCCTCACACCTGTGTCTCTCCTCCTTCACTGCCTCAAAGGATGGCATTTTTCTCTCCATGCATAAGATGACGAGGACAAGATGCATTTTTCCCATTTTTCTACATCAGAGAATTTTAGCTATGATTCATGACTTGGGACCTGTCAGCATCCCATTTCATTGTGGATAACAAGTTAGTTTTGAATGATAGAAGTTGATGTCACCCTGGAAAACTCTGGTAAAAATTCCCTTTCCACAGGTGAGAAAATGGGGGCCCAGAGAGTGGTCACAGCCTCCATTCTTAGATGGCTCAGAGACTCAGTTACCACCAACCAAAAGACAACTTCTTTAATCACTTAAAATGGCCAGCTTATTTCATACGGTGGCTATAGAGACTTCGAGACATTGCTAAATCAGACAGTTCTCCCTTTAGTTTTTGTTCCTATTTCCGCAGATTGACTCTCATAGCCATTCTAATTTAACATTAATTGCCCTGCCTGATCTCCTGTGTTAGTAGTTCAAATCCAGTCTTTTTCATTCTCTAAATATGGTTGATTTTATTGGATGAATGCTGGTGCCCTGTTGATCTTGTTGATGATACCATCCCGGCTCTAATGGTATGAATTTTCCCTGCTTTTTGTGCTCTAGATGCTGATGGATCTCTCTCAGCACAATGCTGCTAATTCCACTTTCCAAATAAATCTCATTCACCACACTTGTTTGCAACATATAGCCTAAGCGAATCACACATTTAAGAAATCCTTCATTTGGATTGATTTGTCTTCCTATAAGAGAAGAGAGACAGAGTAGAGGCACAGAAACAATGGTACATTCTGAAAAGCTGGGATGGCTGAAAGCATTAGTAAAATGTCATGCTCGTAGGACACCAAATAAGTCAGTTTGATTTTTTTAAAAAAAGAATGAATGTGCTGGTGTGTGGACCTCATGCAAAAAATGAGCAGCAAACATAAGGATTGTATGCAAGTAATGAAATTGTTGTTGTCATAAAGGGGAGGCTTACCTCTGATTATATGTCTACACTGAAAAATGGCAAAAGGCAAGAAGTTAAAATTGCAGTGAGAGCTATTTCCACTGGACATAAGTGTTTCTGGCCAGACAGGGATGTGGAGCCCTAGAACAGGCCTTCAGTAGGATGCTGATGGATCTCTCTCTCAGGAGCCTCTAACAGAATATGTAAGTGCCTATTTCAGGAAGCTGGACCAGAAGTTTTGGATAAGCTGTGCTACTATTTTCACATCAGGGAACAACTCCCAACTAGCTACAGAAATCTGCTTGGAGGGTTCCACAGGCAAGAGATAGGATGTGGAGAAATGTAGAAATAGAATGAATTACATCAAAATAAGATTGTGACTGGGACTGAGTGAAAAGCCTGGGGCTGTGCACTGAATGCAGGAGTGATGCTGTAAAAGGTCAAAAATGTAAGTGTTGATGCCTAAAGAACTACCGTGTACTTTCTTAAGGCTCCTTCCAACACTATAATTTCATGGATCCAGGATAAAGTTATTATCAAATTAAAGTTAAACTCAAGACTCAGGTTTACTTTTCCTTATTAAAACAGGACTGTAGGGTTCTGAAGTTCTCTCATTGCTAATTCATACATTGCACACCTGCAGACACACACGCAGAGAGAGGTTAAGAAATTCGCAATATGTGAAAACTCTAATCGGTACTTTTACTTTAATCAGTAAACTCTATTAGTAAAATAAAACTTTTTTTAAAAAAGAAGAAACAATTCTCTTTCTGAAAATTCTTCATAGACTGCAACCAGTCTGACTACTTTTGGGGTCTTTTGTCCTTTCAGCCGGCCTGCCTGCCTGCTGCCTACAGGTGCAGTTCATTTCACAACCACTTCTAATGATCCATGGTGGTCTCCTTGCCAGCCTGTTGGGTAGATAGAGACATGGTTACTTTTGATTACTGGAAAAATCCTTTTTTTTTTCAGATGATTCCAAATTCTCAGAAGCTGTGCAGACCTTGCTCACCTGGATTGAACGAGGAGAGGTGAACCGTCGCAGCGCCAACAACTTCTACTCTATGATCCAGTCGGCCAACAGTCATGTTCGTCGTCTGGTGAATGAGAAAGCTGCCCATGAGAAGGACATGGAAGAAGCAAAGGAGAAATTCAAGCAGGCCCTTTCTGGAATTCTCATTCAATGTGAGTAGAAGTCAGAGCTCTGAGGAAGGATGAGAGGGTGCTTCACTTAGACGCCACATTCTCCACGAGGGAACCCAGGCCTACAAAGCCATCCTGAGTCAGGGGCAAGGACCTTTCTTCACTGCCTTATGCTCTCCTTATATTGCCAAATGCCCAAGCTCCAGTTTAATGGGATACATGTGGGCATCTCCTATATTCATTCTTTGCTGTTATATCTCCTTCAGCGCCTTAGAAACACCAACAACTAGACCACAGTCCTGTGCTTTTACTTTTGCTTGTTTTCAAAGTAAGTATAAGCAGCCTCAGGCCTCAGTGGAAAGTTTGGTATTTCATTGCTCAAGTTAGAGGACAGCGTCAGCATCTATAAGCTTCTGTGCTTCAGATTTGCAACATTATCAATTATGTTTTTTTCAGATACTACATTTTAGTGAAAGTGTAATTATGTTCCCCAGGGTGATTGAATAGAAGCCAAATTTGCTATTTCTACCTGTTGTTTTCACTTCACTTTCTTCTTCTTTATTTTTTTTTCTGGATGCTGTAGACACTTGGTGGAATGGGAAGCCCCTGAAAAAACCATTTTCAAAAAGAAGTACTACTCCTGGCAGCTCTTTCTGCCCATGGATCATGTCCCCATACTTAATAAAACCACCTTTTTTGCACCAAAAAAAAGAGGAAGTACTACTCCACACCTGTTCAAGTTTTCTTAAATGAGACAGATTTAAAAAAATGAGACAGATCAGAAAAATTCCCAAGTGATATTTTTAGTTCAACATATTATACAACTATGTACTCTTATCTGTTGAGTAAGGAACTATATTCACCTTAAAAATAAGGGTATAAGTTTTATGATTTGGCCTTTAAATAGTTAAGGCCAACTCTTCCCATATATGACTTCCCACACTTGACTCATACATAATTAGGATTAAGGAAGAATTCTTTCATTTTCCATTTTTATTTTGAAAATATATATGGGCATAGAATCCAGGCAGAGAAAGCACAAGTTTTTAAACTTCAAAACAAATAGAAAAAAAAGAGCAGCAAGTATCATGGGACTATAAATCCCTAAATCATTCATGGACAGGTACAATCAGGGCTGTAAAGAAAAAAAAATAACACCTCTGGATTTTCTTACTGTGACTGACCACCCAGGAAGAGGCTTTAACATTCTATTCCTCTCCCCAGAAAGTCATGCCTAAGTTTCCCTTCTCTTGAACTGGTTAGGTAAAAGCACCAGAATATTTATACACATTTCTTCATTTGACATTTTTTAAGAGACTCTGAAGAATACGCTTTAGGACTGCACGTGCACAGTATTCTTCCATAAAACTTCTATTTCTCCAGTCAATGAGCCCATCTACACAGACTTAAAATAAATTCCATTCATCTTAGGTTCCAATTTGATGCTTCTGGTTAAATATACCTCAGAATAACAAGAGGGTGGATTCTGTTGAAGTATGCAAGTTCATTTTGGAAGGCTAGTTTATGAAAGAAGCCTATGGTCAGAAGGAGCTGGTACAAGTTCACCACTCGCTGCCATGCTGTGCTGGGTCATTAGTACTAAATCACATTCACCACAAGTCTTGCCTCATCTGCCTGGATGAATACAGACTGCCTGTATTAAAGCTTTGGTCACCATTTCACCCCAAACCTTCTGGAGTTCCCTTTCTTCATTCTCTATACTGAGAATCTTTGCATCTTCTTTAAGGTCACAGTACCCCAACACATGTAACCCTTTCTGAGCACAACCATAACCTACTGGTGTTATATGAGAAGATACAACAAGCCTGATGCTTCTCTTATTTCTTATCTCCTCTCTTTTGCCACCCCTGGATGATACTCCGACCTAATTCAACTGCTTATCTGGCGCTGCAGTTGAGCAGATAGTAGCTGTATACCATTCCGCCTCCAAACAGAAGGCATGGGACCATTTCACAAAAGCCCAGCGTAAAAACATCAGCGTTTGGTGCAAACAAGCTGAGGTTGGTAACTTTTTACTCTGGTAGCCCCTCAGGGGGACAGTTTCTTTCTTTAACAAGTTATTGATTTGGAGTTTAGTCAGAATTAAATAGTGCCAAGCTCCCATGGTCACAACAAGGCTCTAATGAAACACTAAGATGTGTTCTATAGCCTGTCACTGTGACCAGACCATGTGCTGCCAAAAGGGTAATAAGTGTGCACGTGTTGTCTTGAATATGCTCTGCTAGATGAAAACCTGAGTAGAGAAAATGTAGCTGTGATCATTACAAATTTACTTCTCTAAGCTAACTAGTCTTGAGTGCAATGATAATTACTGACCCGTGTGTCTACTGTTAGTAATATTAGGGTTGTCTTACATTTATTAATACATCTTGACAGTCAAGTCTGGTGTTACATTGGAGCATTGAAATTTCTAAGCCTCTTTGATCAAATCCACTCAGCCATCTTTATAGGTGGCAGCTTTAAACATAACAGAGGACTCTGATTTCAGAGTAAGGTTGACACCTAGCTCTGCACTTGTGGGGCTCAGGTGACTTTTAGCATAGAATGTGTCTGATGTGATTAGGTTGCTATCCTGAGTCCAAGATTTAAAACCAAGGTGGGAGGTTTGTTTTCATGGATCTGCCTTTGGAATGGTGTTACCTATACTTCAAGTCCTTCTGTTCATATGGGCAGCTTCCTTACCCAGCCCCTGATGCCTCTTTTGATCTGTGTATGCAGCAACTTTTTCAGCTTTGTTTCTGAGTCCTCTTTGCTAGTATGGTAGCAGGTTGTCATATTCCTTACCATTTATATAGCATTTGTAATGCATTTACACTTTTATAAAGCACTTTCACTTTGGTTGTCTCACTTACATGAGCTTCCCAGTCAATGCGTGTAGTGGAAAGAGCACTGGATCTGGAGTCAGGGAATCTGCATCGTGGCTCTGACACATTGCAGCTTTGTGACTTTGACCAAGTTAGTCAGCCATTCTCAGTCTCTATTTCCTCACCTGTAAATTGGAGATTATAATGAAACCAGTCTTGTGGGATTAAATGAGATAAGAGATGTGTAGAGTTTGAAAAATGTAAATACTAAATAAATGGCAAATAGTAAATTTCAGTTTATCATTCATAACTCCATAAGCGATAATAAGTAGGTATGATAGCTATGGTTTACACGTGAAGAAACTGAGACACAAATGCCAAGGGATGTACACAAATTATACAGCTAGTAAGTGATCAGTTCAAAACTAGAAATTCTTCTTGGAGTGTTGGTATAAACTGCCTGGTGCTCTTGAGTGAGTCATTTAATATTTGTGAGCCTCGATTTCCTAACCTATAAAATGAAGATAGCAATCTGTTCTTTCTGTCCTTCATGAGAATACATGACATAGTTTGTGTGGCAACAATTTGAAAACTGTGAAGAGCATTTAGAGGAAAATAAACCAAACCATGTTCAAAAACTGACAGCTTCTGAGCCATCAGTTCTGGCTCAGCAAAGGGACCTGGGAGTCACTGAAGAGAACTCCCTGAAGATATCAGCCCATTGGATAAATAGAATCGTATGAAGCTAGCAATGTTTTTTTGAAGCTAGTAATGTTTTAAATTATTTTTTTAAAAGATAATTAGGAACAAAGAAGGGAGCTATTGTCTTATAGAAGCACAAGATGATTTTAGACTCCTAGGACTACCTAACTTTGTTGAGCCTCCACAAACAAAATTCAACATTTCAATTCAAACCTTAACTGAAGCACATTCTCTGTCTCAGGCATTATGACAGGCAATTCAGGAGGAGATGGTCTTTGCCCTCAGGGGGCTAGAAAGGTAAAGAAAGTGATCAAGGGTGGGGAGTGGAGTTTAATACCATAAACTGAAAATATCCAAACTCTTTAGTCTGAGCAGTTCAGAAGAATAAAGGTTGAGGGAAAGTGTTCCATATGTCTTATAATTATAGAAAAGTGGTTTTAAGTCTCTACTCTTCTTCAATACACATACAAAGGGTTGAAAAAAGCTGTCTGAACTTCCCCGCCCTCTGTGGAAAGCCCTGCCAGTGTAAGAATGTCTTTTCGTAGAAGGAAGGGAGCCTCTGGTTTGAGCACTGACTTGTCTAGACCATAGCCCTTCTATAAATGACTTTGCAATAAAATATTTCCATGAATATTATTTATCAAGGCTGTCTATAGAGAAGTATAGTTCTGTCAAGCCTACCTTTCTGGTGGGTACATACTTGAGTTTAATTACCTTCTCAGTAAAGATAGCCAATAAGCTGGACATTTCTCTGGGCCTGTAGAGAATGAGCACTATCCACCCTATCACCTAATATTGTAGCAGAGCTTCCCTGAAAGAGTGATGGGGATAAAGGACTTGGCTAGCATGACTTGTCAAGAGCTACATGTTTCATAATGTATTCTGTAAACTTCGTGGAAACCCAGAAAAATGCTTCCTGCCTATTGGATTGGACTAAATTAAGGCCTACCTTAAATACCTCCGTCTTGATAAATAAAACTACTGAGAGTGGAACATGGCTTTACATTTCCTTCTGCACTTCCTCTGGCGTTGCATTTCCTAAACCTAAAAAAGACTTCTACTTTACCTGGGTACCTCTTTAAAGCATGGCTTTTTTTTTTAACCTCTGCACGCTTTACCTTGCTAATAGGAAACTCTAGAAAGTGATAGCCATCCTCTTAAATTGGGGCATTCTCTGAGCACCCCACCAAGAACCAGGGCACCTCAGTGACTTAAATCAACTAGACCAACTTTTTCTTGGCCTGTGGTTCAAAGCTACAATTCCTAAGTCAGAGGTCTCATCAAGGCGAAAGTTTCCGACATTGAACCTTTTTTACTAGTTGCCTTGGAGAATGACCTAGCCAGTACCCTCATGTCACAAAGCACCTGCTTCTTGTCTTATTGTCATCCTACCAGCAGTCATCAGTGTCTTACAATGCTGAGAGTAGGGTTGTTGATTAAGAAGGGAAAGTCCCCACCTTCAGGGAGCTCAGGCTCTCACCTCTACTTCGGTAACATATGCTGGGCATACTAGTTTGCTAATGAGTCTTTCATTGGTTTCCTTTCCTGATTTATCATGTGTGAGGCTCCTGCTATGTGACGGAAAAGGGTAATAAGAAAAAGCTAAAGTTTCTCTCTTTATTAAAAACTCATATCTACAGTGACTCTACTGACAGCTCTCTCTATTGTAAAAATTCTTCTTCTATAGACGATTTAAAACCTGTGTGTTTCTCTCACTGAGAAGCTGGCCTAGATTCGAAGCTAAACCTTAGATGATATACAGAAACTAGAGCCATAGCAGTCAGCCCTAGAACATACCCCCTTGCATCCTCCCCACTATGAGATTTTATGCCATCGGGTCACAGGAAAAGGGACTTGACAATTGCTAGCATTCTTGTAAAATGAGATACTGTGATTGCTAAAATAACTTTCTCTCTAGATTTTCAAGCCTACCATTCCAAACTCTGAAGAATTGTTTGTAGACAGATCGTTCAAGTGATCCCATACCCTTGTTTTAGGACCCACGTGTTCTAATATTAGCTATTAACTTTCAGCCATCAGAACACCTATTAACATGGTTTGGATCAACCTAATTTTTATTTCCATATGTATCATAAAATAGGCATTAAGAACTTGTGTTTGTGCTTTGCTTCATTGTACTGAATGATAGCTCAGATTCACATTTCTACGTGAGTGCAGAAGCTATCTGTTCCTTTCCATTCCTTCTTCTGACCCCTTCCTCACCAAGTATCCTGTTAATGCAGAAAGTCTAAGTAAGTACAGTTTTGTTACACAATTAATAAGGAACATTGCTTTACTGATAACCATGTTCCTCTCATAACAAATGAGTAAAATGAGTTTAAGTTTAACACATAACTTTTTTTTAAAGATTTTATTTTTATTTGACAGAGAGAAACACAGCCAGAGAGGGAACACAAGCAGGGGGAGTGAGAGAGGGAGAAGCAGGCTTCCTGCCGAGCAGGCAGCCCGATGTGGGACTTGATCCCAGGTCTCCAGGATCATGACCTGAGCCGAAGGCAGTCGCTTAAGCAACTGAGCCACCCCGGTGCCCCAACACATAACTTTTTGTGAAACTATAGTTAGATACTTAATGTGCAATGATTGCGATTTGCTTACTTTATCATAAATTAAAATGTCAGCTGGTACCAAGGTGATTTCCATGCAATTTCCTCTGTCTCAGGTTTCAGTTTAATTCTATGTAAAAGTTCTTTCTCCTCCATTGTGGAGCAGTGTGTGAATTTCTATGTGTCAGAAAAAGTTATCATTAAAACAGACTCGAAACCATTATAATGCATCTTTAGAAATCACTAAGAGTTTGCTGTTTAAATGGAAAATATCACAGGTTAATTGTGGGCAGGAGAATGGAATAGAAACTTCAGGAGTGCTATCTTTCCTTTTTCAATACAGTCTCTCAGTGACATGGCCCACTCAATTCCAGATAGAAATTTACAAATGAAAACTTACAGAAAATGTTTTTGCCTGCCATTGCCACTCTTTTGGTTTCAGCCCTAGATCCAAATGTCTGGATGGGAAACGGGTCAAATTGGGGAGCAGCCAGTTCCCTTGCTGCCTGCACTTTGGTGGCTCAGAGTCCTCCGCCCACCTGTGCCTGTGCCTCAGCTAGGTAGAATGCCTTCCTTAGAGAAATGTTACCTTTTAGTCCTTCACTCTGAAGGTATTTGTTAGGGTTTGCTTCCCAAAATAGAGCTTTCTTTACCCAACCAGAAAGACAGAAAACGGGTATCTAAGATATCAAATGCTTTAAAGGTAAGCAAGGATTTAATAAGCAAGGATTTAATAGAATTAACGTAGTTGCTTTGCTTAGGGCGACTGTCATTTACTAAGTGCTTCTCCTGAGTTTACCTTGGTATGGTACCTTATAACCTCTGATGTTCTCTTTGCCTTTATCCCATTCGTGTGTCTTTCTATTGGATATTTATTGGAGAGTAACGATATAGGACTTAATTTCTTTGTAGCTAAGGGGAATGCCTGGTGGTTAGAAGGCTCTAAGCTTTGCCACGTTGCATGCCTGACTGAACAATGGAGAACAAGGGTCCCCTTAGTTTTTCTTAACCCCATTTCATTATCACCTAAAGGAATTGGTAGCTCTTGTTCCTCAAGTATTTTCAGGCATTGAGGTAAAATTTACCTATAGGCCTTTCTATTTCTGGAGATTTTTTTTGAAGATGTGAAAGACCTCTAGATAAGCTTAGTTATTGAACTTGTTGTACTTCTCAGATTCTTGCCAAGCTGGAAGCAGAAAGATACTTTGTGGTGCTGAGCAGCTACTAGGAATGTCTTAGATCTCAGTTAGATCTTCCTGCCCTGGGACATTTCCCTAGAAGGAACACAGTTTACTCTGCTGAGAAACACAGTAACTTCCCCAGAGTCAGATGACATGTTTGTGAATTGAGAGTCGGTCTCTGCTTACACCCTCCGACAGGCTACATTTTTGTTAGGCAGCTAGAAGAGCCACAACTTTTCCTGATGCCACAAGTTGTACAATATTCGATTTTGCCAGTGTCAAACCTCATTATACTCACCTTGCCAGAAACTGTTCTTTGATGGAAACTGAAACCCAGACTCCTGAGACAGAATGAATTCTTAGAAATGAGCAATTCCTTTCTTCTCTATGCAATGAGTTTGAATAAGACATAGCAAATCTCCCTCTTGACACAGCCCTTTAAAGTTCATTTTTCTCAAGCAAGTCACTGTTTTCTTCTATTTTAAGTAATGCCCCTGCAGCACATGAGAGATGTTATGTCGGTAGTTCTATTTTCTATTACTTCTGTTTTTCTATTACCTTGTAACTTACCTGTGAAAATACTGAATAACTTGTGTTTTTAAAAGGGACTTTTATCTATCTGTAGTGAAAACTTACCTTGATAAAGAAATTATTATTTTTCCCAGTAAAAGGCATAAGAAAGGAGAATATTAGTTGAGATAGTGATTAAGTATAGCATTAATTATTAAGAAATCCATTCAAAATATTTATAATCCTCATAAATGGAGGCAATTTTCACCAGATAGCTTTGGATATTTCCTGTATTATGGCCCAACCGGGGCTAACGTAGGCAAAGAATTCTCAGCTCGTGCTGAGAAGCCTCTGACAGGCATTAAGTGGTCTCTAAATGATTGCAAACTGCTCCAAAAGGCACAGCTTTCATGCTGACTTTTTTAAAGTGACTTTTCCACTGTGATCTCTATCATTTCCAAAGTTCTTCATGCTGGTGTGAAGATCTGTGTTTATAGCTGGTGGCACTTCCCTCCAGCCTGAGGAACTTTCTTCCACATTTCTTATAGTGCGAATATTTGGATGAAAAATTCTTACATTTACATTTGTCTGAAAATAGATTTAATTCATCTTCATTCTTCAAAGAATTTTTCTCTGCATATAGAATTTTGAATAAAGAGATATTATTTCCTGCACTTTAAAGATAATGTTCTCCTGACTTCTGGCTTATGTTTGTTCTGAAAGAAATCAAAGTATTCAAATTGTCTCCTTGTATATAATGTGTTGTTGTTGTTGTTGTTGTTGTTGTTGTTGTTGTTGTTGTTTTTCTGGATGCTTTTAGGAGTTTCTCTATTCTTCCAGTTTTACTGAGAATATAACTGACATACAGTACTGTATAAGTTTAAGATGCACAGCATTATGATTTGACCTACATGGATTGTGAAATGATTATCACAATGAGTTTAGGTAACTAAAGAGTTAGAGTTTCTCTTAATATTTTAGTTTTTAGCAATTTGATTATGGTGTTCATAGACATACCTTTTTCACACATCCACTGCTTGGGGTTCACTGAGCTCTTTGAATATATATAGATTAATGTCTTTCATCAAAGTTGAGACAACTTCAACTATTTTTTTTCTTCAAGTATCTTAAATAATTTCATCTCTCATCTCTGTGATTCCAATTAGTTTCTCTCTGTTCTTCAGACTAGATAGAGTTGTATTATTCTCTCTTTAAGTTCTCTCTTTGTTCTGCCATCTCTATTGTAAAGTTAGGCTCATCCAGTTATTTTTATTTTGGATATTATATTTTTCAGTTTTAGAATTTCCAGTTGGTTCTTTTTTTAAAGTTTCTGTTTCTCTGCCAAGATTTCCTATCTTTTCATTCATTATGAGCATGTTTTATTTCCATCATTGAGATAGCTATAATAGCTGCTTTAACCCTTGTTTGCTAACTGCCATATCTGGTTCATTTCAAATTTGATTTCTGTTGGTGATCGTTTCTCTTGAAGATGGGTCATCTCATCTTAATTTTTTGTATGTCAAGTAATTTGGGGCTTTGCCTGCATTTTTTAATATTTTGCTTTTAAAGTTCTGGTTGTATTCTGTTATGTTCATTTTGTTATGTTCTTACAAAGAAGGTTGACTTCAGTTTCTTTTGTTTTAATGGTCAATTTACTTAATTGAATTTAAGCTGGAAATTATCTCTTAGATAGCAGCTCAAATCTTAGTTCAGTTCTTTTAGACTTAGCTGTGTTGTTTGGAATCTGTCCTGCACTTCCATGGTTCAAGGGTCATGCAGAAATTTGAGCAGATACTACATGCAGAATTTGGATCTCTCTCTCTCTCTCTTTGGCTGTCTCCTTTCTGGGATCCCCTCCTCGCTTGCCTGTGGCTGTCTCCTTGATTTCTTTAAGAGATAAAGATAGGATTTTCTATTAAAAATGTCTCTCCCCTGTGAGCTGCTAACTGTTGTCTGCTGTCTGCTGTCAGACTAAAAGGCTCTTAAAAAACTGAGAGACCTACATCCTTCTTCCAAGTGTCAGCCACTTTTTAGGATATGCCTGCTTTTTTTTTTTTTTTTTTCCTCTTCGGAGCTGTTAAGTAGTTAGGGGTTTGGCTTAGTTTGGTTTTGTGTTTTGTTCAGAATATACTTATTATCCATGGAAGAGTTGATCTGATAGAAGTTCACTCCTGACAGCTCATTTTTATTGTAACTTCTAAACCTGCAAATTAGATTAGGAGTTCTGTTGAGTAAGTCTGTAAGTGGAGAGGGAAGAGGATGGAAAGATGCAGAATTAAAGGATTTGACATGGGAAGGTGAAAATGGCAGAACCCTTCAAGAAAAGTCCAGAAATTTACCTAAGAGGTAAGAGGCCTTTCATGACCAACAGTACTTTCTAATATAGGAGGGATATAAGAATCATCAACTGCCAGAACTCTGGATATGGAAAGAATGCCTAATGGAAGACAATGTACAAAGTCTGCTTTGTCTTTTGAGACAGTTTCACCCCCAATGTGCCCCTTTGCCTTTGCCTTAAGAATACGCTGAAGTTTTTTCAAAACTTGTCAAAAATATGTCAAAAACCCTACTTCATCTTATCCTTAACTCTGTTGATTTCTTCAATATTTTCAAAGCTTTCCCACTAACAAAGCATACCTTTTAACCTTAGGAAATTCGCAATATACATAATGATGAATTAATGGGAATCAGGCGAGAAGAAGAAATGGAAATGTCTGATGATGAAATAGAAGAAACCACAGAAACGAAAGAAACTGAGGAATCAGGTAAAGATGATTCTGCTTTGTTTCATTTAACTAACATCTACTTGCAGGGATGATACTTTAAAACTCCTAACATCCAGTAAGTTATGAGCACAAAACCATCAGTTTGGAGCCAGCTAGAAACAATTGGTAAAACCATGTGAGTACACAGTCAACCCTGTGGCTAAGGATCGTCTTATTCACTCCCATCTTCCATTGCAGTGCCAAGTTGAAAGAGGGCTTTCTTCTCTTAGGAGGGGTAGACATTTAGGCAGCACTGTTCTATACTTGATTTGGTTTTGTTAATGATATGTTCTATAGTAGGAATCATAAGAGAGCTTACACATAAATAGACAACTAGCCAAACATTTTAAGAAGTAGTTAGATCCCTACATCACATACACCATACACCAGAATTAGTAACAGATGGATATAAGATTCAAACTAAAAAGAAAAAAACTTAGCAAAATAAATTCTGGAAAATACAGGAGTTGGTAATATAATGTAGGATGAAGGTCTCCAAAGATAGAAATCATAAAAGTTACTTTTGATAAATTTATCTTCATATAAATTAAATATTTTTCTTTAAAGAATCACAAAATTAAAAAAACTCTACCAACTAGGGGGCAATATCTATAACATATGACAGTCTACCTATCTGCTGCCTCTTATTGTGGTTACTTTATTGGGAACCAAGCAGGGGTCTACAGACAGATGTTTGGGTAAAGGCTTTTGCTCTTACTTAATGGAGTCAGGACCTCACCATGAGACAGGCTATGATGTGGGTCGCCAGCGGAACTCATAAGGCAAACCTGTTGAACAATATGACACTACACCACCTTTCAATTTCATAACAAACCAGGGAGAGAAACACCAGAAGGGGGATTAAAATACCAGCCAAAAGACCAGTGTTTTCAGGTAAGTCATTCTAGACAGTCTTAGGAGTCAGTGAGGTACAGTGGACAAAGCACCGGACCTAAAGTTAGAGGACCTGAGTTCTAGTCCCAGCTGTGTTCCTCTTGACGCAGGAAGGACTTCTGTCCCACTGAGCTCAGGTTCCACCCTTGTAGGAAGTACATTATATAACCATCTAACAGGAACATTGGAACAGCTGAACAAATTCATTCATTCATTTAATAACTATTGCATGCCAAGCACTGTGCTAGACATTGGAGATATCTTAGCAAACTGCCCCTACTGTGTGTGTGTGTGTGTGTGTGTGTGTGTGTGTGTGTGTGTGTGTGAGAGAGAGAGAGAGAGAGAGAGAGAGAGAGAGAGAGAAACAGACAGAGACAGAGAGAGGGACAGAGAAAGAGAGACAGAGACAGAGACAGATACAAAAACAGAGACTGACAGAGAACCTGTTGATTATAAAGCAAATCAGAATTTCTTGGTTTCAGTACTTGCATGTTGAAGTCAGCAGCACTACAGCCACTTGAGTGATCCTAGAATCTTCACTCCATGAACAGAAACTCTTAAGGAAAGAAAACTACCAAAGCAGACTTTTAAAAAGGCATTCGTAGCTGTTAGATCTGAATTTCCTCTATTTCTGCCATATGTTAGATACCTAAACATCTAAGCCTCCATATATATTGAATAAATCCTTTGTAATCAGTATATAGTATTTTCAGAATAGTGAACTAATTAATGAAAATGCATAATATAAACTTATAGCTAAAAAAACAAGAGTTTCATAATAATTGAGTTATTCGAATTAGTTAAGTGCTTAGCCAAGATGTTTTATAGCTGACTAATCTTTGACTTACAGAACTGTCTCCGTCTCAGTCCACTATTCCCCTGAAATGAACGTGACCATAAGTTTGAGTATTTGCTTGATAAATTGCTGAATTTGAGGAGTTATTGGGGGAAGGGGCGTGTATGGGAGATTCAGATTAAATGCATTTACTAGTGTTACATAATTGCATTGTGCTTCTGTATTGGCTACTGCGCAGAATCTTATTCATTTAGAGACTGGAAACTCCCTGACAGATCATCTTATAGCTATTTTCTTTCCTGTTCCACATGCCAGGATGCTGCTTTGTCAAATAAAGCTATCTACAATAGACTTAATGGAGCTTACCAAATAGCTTTTCTCCCAGAAGGTTTCAATTCATTTTAATTCAAGGACTTTTGTGCATTTTTCTTCCCCTCAATCGTATCTAATTTTGTTATCTTGTTTCTGTAGTAGTCAACTGCAGAAATCCTGCTCAGTGTGAGCCAGTAAGTAGGTCCTCAGGTTTTATCTAAATCAGCTACATGTTTTAGTTTCACTTGCTTCCAATTAAAAGCTTAAGCACCAGATCTCGGAGTTGTTTTTTTTTCCTCTCTCTCCATGCTATCAGATTTGAATTCCAGGAGCCTAGAGCATGTGTCTGGTTAAATTTTACTTCCCAAAGAAAGTAAGAGTCACAGATAGCGTAGCAGTCTGTTACCTTTCCTTGGTACTTGGTAACAAAATTTCTATTCTTCAAGGGACTCTGTATTACCCAGCCCATATTTGTGATGCAGTACTGGAAACCATCTTACCGTGGAAGAAAGGACTGCTGTGCTTAAAGCAATGTGTTGAAGAAGGGGAATCACATCAAAGCAAATCATGATAGTGTAAAATCATTCTGTTGTTAGCCATGATGTTAAGTACATGTGCCCAGTAAACCTAAGGACAGCTGTTCCTTTTCAGCATCTACTGTCTGCTCCACTTAGACTAGTGTTTCTCAGATTTGATATATATATATAAGCATCATTGGGTTACCTTTAAAAAATCAGATTTCTGGGGTGCAGGGTTTGATTAAGTAAATCCATAATGAAGTTCAGGAATTTGCATTTTATCAGGTATCCTAAACGATTTACATGCTGGTGGTCCAGGGAGCACATCTGGAAACATTGACTGAGACTCATTCTCCTTCATTGTTCTAGCCAAAGTTTTCACTTCTCTTGGTTTCCAATCTCTTCCCTTCCCTCCCCCACAAATGAATACCTTTCATTATTCCCTCTTTCATAGTTTGATCAATTAATTAACAAGGACTGCATCCTCTAAGCTTATGGAAATAGAGGTGCGATAACTGTAAATGTGCATAAAATATAAAAAATACCACTTGGTTCTAACCTGTAAGGTACTTATTAGAATACAGCAAGGCCAAGAGATATTAGTGTGGCCAGAGTAGTTACATTCAGTGGAAACTGATTGGGATCTTGAAAGATGAATAGGTTTGGATGAGAAAAAGGAGAGTAAGAAAGTTTCTTGATGTGGAGGCAGGAGAGAAGGAACAGGGCTCAGAGAGGGAAATAAAGATGATGGGTATGGGGGATAAAAGATTGAGTGGACAAAATGGTCCAGATTATGGGGAACGCTGACTGCCAAGGTTACATTCAGCATAATAGACAATAGCATATCTATAAGCATGTCTCAATCATGGCACTAGTATGATATAAGCAACATGAATTATATATTTTGAGAAATAAATTTTGGAAAAGAGACCTGCCAGAGACTTTTATAGGAATTTAGATATTAAATGATGAAGGCCGGAACTAGAGTGAAGGTAACGGAAACAGATAAAATAGTAAAAGGATATAACAAAATATGAGATTAAAGATGCTAAGAGTCACTTCAGAAGAATAAAGTCTTTGGTGCCAAACTGGATATAGATGATGAAGAAAAAGCAAGAACCTGAGATGAGGCTAGGTTTTCTAGTCTAGGAGATTTAAGGGCCAGTGGTCATATTAGTTCTTTAGGGCTACTGCAACAAAGTACTACAAACTGTAGCTTAAACAACAGAAGTTTATTGCCTCACAGTTCTGGAAGCCAGAATTCTGAGACTAAGGTATCATCAGGGTGCATTCCTCTTCAGGACTGTGAGGGAGAATCTGTTCCATGCTTCTCTCCTAGCTTCTAATGGTTTATTGGCAATCTTTGACACTCCTTGGCTTGTAGATGCATCACCCCAAACTCTGCCTTCATGTTTGCATGACATTCTCCCTGTTTGCATGTCTCTGTGTCCAAATTTCTCCTTTCTGTAAGTATACCAGTCGTATAAGTCCATAAGCCCACCCAAATGACCTCATTTTAACTTGATTACCTCTGTAATGATCCTGTTTCCAAATAGGAGGGCTTTGTTTCCAAATCTGAGGGCTTCAACATAAGGTATTTGGGGGGGGGGTACAGATTAAACACATACTAGTACCACTGACAGAAATGGATTGGTGCATTGCATGGGACTGATTTGTAGAATATGAGATCAGTTTCAGAGAGTAGGTCGTTGGGAAAGAGATATAAAGGATTACTATTCAAATCAGGGTTCAAGAAAAAGTAGAAGGAATAGAAGATGGTAGTATGGAGGTGTTCGCTGAAGCTTGGAGGATATGAATAAATGATTGTGAAAGACAAGTGAGAGAAAGAAGAGCACAGAACTTTGGTGTCTATCCACAGTAGGAAAGAAAGAGGAGTTTGCAGAGCAGTTAGAAAAAGAACAGTCTAGGTGCACCTGGGTGACTCAGTCAGTTAAGCACCAGACTCTCAGGTCATGATCTCAGGGTCCTGGGATTGAGCCCCTTGTCAGGCTCTGCACTCAGTGGGGAGTCTGCTTGAGGATTTTTCTGCCCATCCCCCTGCCTCCTCTTTAAATAAATAAATAAATAAATCTTTTTTTAAAAAAAGGTGCGGAGAACAGTTTAAGAAGCTAGAAGAAAACTAGGAAAGCATTGGATTATAGGGCCCACAAGAAGAATCTGTAGAAGTGGGAATAATCAACATCATCAGATACTACAAAGAAGAAAGGAATTGAGGACACTGAGCAAGAACTATTTTAGTGGGGTGATAGAGGTAGCGGCCAGGCTATATGACATTAAGAAGAGAAAGTGGACAAAGACTACAGGTCAGAAAGTTGGGTACTGAGCAAAAGCAAAGGCAAACATTATAAATGGCAACTAGAATGGGTGATGAAGTTAAGTTTTTGTTTGTTGTTCAATAGAAGGGAAGGCGGCCATGGAGAGAGTGAGGTTGAATATGCTTGAGAGTGAAAGAGTACTTATGGGTAATTATGGAAGTGGAATCCTGGAGAAGAATGGGAAGTGATCCAAACTCAGGTGGAGTTTTCTTTAGAGAGGGGAGGACCCTCTTCCTCTGAGACAAGAGAGGTGAAGCTAAAAGTATGTATGCATTCCGTGCTTCTCCATATACCCAGAGATTGGTCAACCGTTGATTAGGAAAATGCTTTGGAAATGAGACCATGAGGAGACAGGAACAGACCTGGAGTAAATGCCTTGGGCAGGATGGAAGGAAGAAATCAGTGAGAGGTAAGAGACCCACCAGCAAGGACCAATGTGAGTCTGTATTGACCAGGACTGCCCAGCTCTGCATCTTCCTCTAAGAGTTCTCTGCAGCCCAGGATAAGGTACAGACAAGGTTGAGTCTAGTGCCCATGAGCTAGGAATTGGCATTATAAGACTGGCCAAAGGTATTCAGGAGAGTAAAGGGATGCAGAGTACTAAGGAGTTTCCAGTGGAATCTGTGAAGCCAGAAAATAGTTAATGGACTGGGTGAAGTTGGCCACTCCAAGAAATTAAAGGTCCCAGCGAAGAAGGAGAGCCGTGTCACAGGGTGATGAGGGGCAGTGAGGTAACTAACAGATGAAGATACTGTTTGAGGGGAATTTAGAGATCTCATAGGAGAAATGGTGAAGTCCCTGATTCATCCACACTGGTAGAAGCCTCACTGAAGTAATGACCTGCAGAAGTAAGGAAAGCAGGGCTTTGGGAGGTCAGGGAACTCACTTAAAAATTTCCCTGAACTGGCCTGTAACCACTTATATCATCTCCCTCTCTCTCTTTGACTTTGTTCTTTTGGCTTTTTCTCTTTGTGAATCCTACAGCTCAAACTTTTGGGGGGACTCTTGAGAGGAATGTTGCACATTTTCCCTTCTATAATTTGGTAACATTTGTTACACATCTTCAATAATTTGGTGACATTTTTAAGCATCTCTTGTAATGCAGTTTTGTGAGGGTGGCTAACCCCCTGAATTTGATTCCATTAAATTTTTTGTTGTTTTCTTTGTACTGCCGAAGAAACTTAGGCATTAATTTTTTTAATGGCACAAAATAATTTTAGATCTTTTGTCATAGAAAAACATATCTAGGATTTTGCTCTGAGTGGCTCTTTTAAAAAGAGGAATTCACAGCTGCCCTCATACTTTCATATTGCCATGATGAACTGGCAGCCTTCAGATCTGAGGAGCCATCCCCATAAAGAGAAACATTTTTCCCACATAGGAAATAGTCAAAAAGGAGTAGCTGAGAACTAATGATGGCAAGATATGAATAGATTCAGCATACTATGCTCTTTAGTATCAGGACTGATGGATTCACCTACTCAAACATATTATTAAAAGGTAATATTGAACTTTTCAGTGTTCTGGCAATGTACAAAGAACTCCAACTTCAGAAATGGGCCAATTAATATTAAGTCTGTGAAAGTAAAGACTTGGTGTCCTCATTAAAATGACAAAAACCCTCATTTCAGGGAGGGGGAAGTACATTTCGTAAGTAAGGTGCCCTTGTGGCATTAGAGGAGATCACATTCTCTTTTGCTTAGTGACAGGTCCAAACTGAGGAGATTATTATCTGTTCACACTTGGCTGGAGGACTCTATCTCCGCTCAGCAGCATGCCCTTCCCCCCTGGGAGAGAAGCAGGCTCTCCTCCTCATTTGCTCAAAGGGAAAATATTTTCACATTTAAACTGGAGACTATGCCTCTAACCATTCTCCTGGATCTCTCCCTTTTTCACGTTTTCCCACAAGACTTGTAAGATGTGAGCATAATCACTAGCCTGCAGTACAAGAAGAAATAAAAGGAGGAAGATGAAATATCACTATTTAGTATTGAGCCATATGCCTTGCCAGAGGACAAACATGCAAACCAAAGCAGAAATGAGTAACTGTCTATCTGTAGCAGTCGCTTGATTTACAGAGGAACCTCTGTGTTATTCCGTGGTACTCCAGTTCGACAGGCTATCCTTGGTACCGACCCAACAAGCAAATCAAATATTTCTTCCCGTTTGACAGATAGCTTATGTCCCTTCTGCCATACACTTTCCTACATACAGTCATCTTCACTTGTAGCATCTTCTTTTAGTGCTGTGATCATGAGGAATACTGCCTGTCCAACAACAGATATCCTAGCTGCTGGGAGAGATGGCAAGGATAGATAGTACTTACAGTGCTGGGACTTCAACTCTCCATGTAACAGCTTTTTCTTCAGAGACACAAAAGCTATAGGATTACAGCAATAATTAAAATCCACAATAAAACCAAACATACAATGAATGTGTCATGCCAAAGTTTTGTAATTTCTTTTAAAAACTAAAATACAAAGTTCAAACTGCCATATCAGGATAATTGCCTGGCCATTCACGGAAAACAAGAGAACATGTCATAGGAAGGGTTACCACTCTCTAATTTGGATAGACAATCTGATTACATCATTCTACATTGGTACCTCATTGTTTTAGGAAAACCCTCAGGTTGAAAGCACAGCATTACCCCCCCCCTCAAAAGCAGCTTTCTTTTAGGAATACGGGGTGTTTTCTCCCTCAGAATATGGTTTTATTCTATATATTTCATCTTTGTAAAGCACAACTTTCTTCCATTTATTATAGAGAATGAATCTTGTCTTTGAAATCCCTTTAGAGAACTCTTCTTCCACCACTTACAGCTAATAATCTTAAAGATTTGATTTTCATTACTTTCCTCTACCCAAAGTCCCTCTCCATAAGCAGCTGAAAAATTCACACCTTTGAAAAGTTGCCTTTTAACATTCTTATACATTTAATATACAGGTTCGTAATTTTGATCCATTTTGATAATGTCTCTTTTCTGGGCCTTATGCTGTTAGGAATCAAAAAATGAATAAACTTCAAATGTTTCCATTAATTTGGACTATGAACCACAGAGATTAGTGGAATCTCATTTTTTTACCATTATTATAAGTCTGGCACAGGGAAGGTACTCAGTGTTTGTTGAATGAATTAAAATCCTCTGATTAAATATTTTATAATAGCATTTGAGATTTTCAGCCTTGAAAAATGTGTCACAGCCATAAATATAGCTAACCAAGTTTTTCTCTTGTATCTTAAGGGTTTTTTTAAGTTAATAAATTAACTTTTAGAGCAGTCTTAGATTTACAAGATTGAACAAGAAGTAAAGAGTTTCCAAATACCTGTCTCCCCCACACACATACATAGTCCCCCTGCCCCGCCACTACTGACATCCTGCACCACAGGGGTACATTCATTAAAATCAGCAAATACATCATTACCACCCAAAATTCATAGTTTGCATTAGAGTTCACTCTTGCTATTGTACAATCTATGGGTTTAGATGTTTAAAATGTATGTATCTACCATTGTAGTATCATACAGAATAGTTCCACTGCCCGAAAAATCCTCTGTGCTTTGCCTGTTCATCCTTCCCTCCTCCCTAACCCCTGGCAACCAGGTTAGGGATTTTTTTTAATCTTTTTACTGTCTCCATTGTTTTTCCTTTTGCAGAATGCCTTATAGTTGGACTCATACAATTAGGTAGCATTTTCAGTTGGCTTCTTTTACTTAGTAATATGCATTTACATTTCCTCCAGGTCTTTCCATGGCTTGAGCTCTCATTTCTTTTAAGCATAATATTTCATTTATGAATATACCACAGTTTGTTTACCCATTGATCTACTAAAGAACATTGCAGTTGTTTCCAAGTTGGGGCAATTTTAAAATTACCAGAAGAAATCTGCTATAAAATCCATGTGCTTACTTTTGTGGGGGCGTAAGTTTTCAGTTCACTTGGGTAAATACGAGGGAGCACGATTGCTGGATTACATGGTAAGAGTATGTTTAGTTTTATTAAAAAAACTGCCAAAGTATCTTCCAAAGTGCCAGTAGAATTTTACCTTCCCACCAGCAATGAAGGAGAGTCTCTCTTTGCTCCACATCCTCACCAGCACTTGGTGTTGTCATTGTTTTTGGATTTTGGCCATTCTAATAGCTGTATAGTGGCATCTCACTGTTCTTCTAATTTGTAATTCCATATTGATGTGTGACATATGATGTATTATGATGCTTCATGCCATCGATATATCTTTGGTGAGGTGTCTTTTAGGTCTAATTTTTTGACATTTATCCTGTTTGATGTTCTCTGAACTTTGCTTCACCTGTTGCTTCCATTCCTTTCTCTCTTTCTCTTCTAATATTCTTATGACATGTATCTTTTGTCCCATAGTTCTTGGATATTCTGCTTGGGGGTTTTTTGATGCTTTTTTTTCTCTTTGCTTTTCAGGTTAGGCGATTTCTGTTGTCATACCCTCAAGCTCAGATATTCTTCTCCCAGCCATGTCCAGTATTTTAATAAGCCCATCCAAGGCGTTTTTTATTTCTGTTACAGTATTATTTTTTATCTCTAGCATGTCTGTTTGATTCTTCCTTAGAATTTCCATCTCTCGTGTTTACATTATGCATCTGTTCTTTCATGGTATCTACTTTTCCCATTAAAACCCTTAGCATACTGGGACGCCTGGGTGGCTCAGTTGGTTAAGCAACTGCCTTCGGCTCAGGTCATGATCCTGGAGACCCGGGATCGAGTCCCACATCGGGCTCCCTGCTCGGCAGGAAGCCTGCTTCTCCCTCTCTCACTCCCCCTGCTTGTGTTCCCTCTCTCGCTATGTTTCTCGCTGTCAAATAAATAAAATCTTTAAAAAAAAAAAACCCTTAGCATACTAATCATAGCTGTTTTATATTCCTGGTCTGGTAATTCCAACATTCATGCTATATATCTGACTTTTGTTCTGATCTTCATTCAGTCTCTTCAAACTGTGTTTTTGTCATTTGGCTTTTTTGTTTTGTTTTGTTTTTGTTTTTTACCTTTTAGTATGCCTTGTAATCTTTTGTTGAAATCTGGTCAGGATGTACTGGGTAAAAAGAACTCCAGTATATAGGACTGTAGTGGTGTGGTAGTTAAGTGTGGGAAAGTATTCTTTCGTCCTATGATTAGGTCTCAGTCTTTTAGTGAGCATATACCTCTGGACTTTGAATTTCACAAATTTTTCTCAGTCTTTTTCTCCCTCCTTACTTGGGGTGGTATGGCTGGAGGGGGCTATATTTGGGTATTTCCCTTCTCCAGGTATGTTAGACTCTGGTAATACCCTAGCAGGTTAGGCTTTGGTAAAATAGTTTCTTCTGAAGGCAGGCCTTGGTACGAAGAACAGAATGCTCTGGTGTATTTCAAAATGGTTTCTTTTCCCCACCCCCTGATGGAAGCACAAGGAGATTTTTCTCTAATATTCATTGTAAGGACTTGGTTATGCTCCTAGGTATAAAATTCACAAAAGGATAAAGACCTTACTATGACTGGGCCCCTCTGGACTTTTTAAATATCAGATTTGTCCACACTGAGCCTCCAGCAACTAGCCAATTACAATTTAGTTATTCTTACTTGCCACCAGTTCCTGTGGAGCTTCCTGCTCATAGGTTTCTGCTCTGGTAAGTTGTGATTGTCTGGATTCACCCGTGTCTCCAGTTTCAGGGGCAGCAGCTTGCCCTGTGACCTCACTTCTCCAGTGGACCTAGGATGAGTCATTAATTTTTCAGTTTATTCAGCTTTTTATTTGTTGTTAGGATGGAATGGTGACTTCTAAACTCCTCACACACTAGACCAGGAAACAGAGTCTTGTATCTTAATTTTTACATTAACCTTTCCTCTGTAGAATAGTAAAGGTTACACTTTTAAAAACAACTGCCTTGCAAAATTAACGTGTGGAAAGTCGTCAGTTCATGACAAATAGCCCTACACTTTACCATTACAGAGCTCTTAGCATTTGCTGCCTTCCAAATAAAAGTGACCAATGTTAGCTGGGAATATCTGAGTTATATTTGGGGTGACAAAAATGAAGCATGATGATGATTTCAGGGTGTTGGAATCCTATATTCCTTCACAAAAATGGTTCTGCACTGAAAAAAATCTAAAAAATTTAAAAAATAGCTAAAAAAAATGGTTCTGTGTGCTTTTGTGTCCATCTCTTGCTGCCATGGCCACCTCAAACTTAAAGTTGTTCAAGAGATTTTTTTTATATATGTCAATTAAAAACTACCAAGTTTTCATGGTATTAAGGTGAAACACAAAGAGTATGGATAGATGGATGTTCAACTTTATATTGATTGCTTAGCCTTAGTATCACAGGCAGAAGCTCTGAAGGAAGAAAATGACAGCCTCCGTTGGCAGCTCGATGCCTATCGGAATGAGGTAGAATTGCTCAAGCAAGAACAAGGCAAAGCTCCCAGAGAAGATGACCCAAACAAGGAACAGCAGCTGAAACTCCTGCAGCAAGCCCTGCAAGGAATGCAACAGGTAAAGGCCCTTGGTTTTCTGAGCTTTTAGGAAGGCTAGCATCAGCTCCTCACCTGGAAAAAGGTCCCCTGCCAGCAAAAAGAATAGCAAACCTCTTATTCTTCTTGATATTCTGTTCTCTGGCATAGGCGAGGAAGGGTCTATGTTATGGTTAATGAAATATTCTGGCCAATACAGAAGTAGCAGTGGATCATCAATTTTCTTTTCCATTTTTTAAAAGATTTTAACTTTTTTTAAAGATTTTATTTATTTATTTGTCAGAGAGAGAGAGAGAGAGAGAGAGAGATCACAAGCAGGGGGAGCAGCAGGCAGAGGGAGAAGAGGCTCCCAGCTGAGCAGGAAGCCCAGTGTGGGACTCAGTCCCAGGACCCTGGGATCATGACCTGAGCTGAAGGCAGATGGATAAGTGACTGAGCCACCGAGGCATCCCATAGATCACCAGTTTTCAAAGGATGTCCATTCAGTGAAAAATACTTGACAGTCAAACTACACCAAACATAATCTAATCTTTTTTTCTGCTTCAGAAGGTGCTTTGGGATCTGTACAGGACCTTGGGGTCTTTATGAAGAACGTAACTTACTTAGATATGAAAAAGTAGTTTCTACTTGATCCATACTGGACCACGCAGCCTGTTAGAAGGAATGGCAGGAATCCTACCCTTGCTTTTTCAGTATCAATGCTTTGGGCACATAATATCAATTTTTTAATTTCATTTTGTTTTCACAGTCATTTATATAAATGAGTTTACCTGCACATTATTCCAAGCATAACAAGTAAATAGGTGCATCTAACTGTAATTGCATTCAAATACAACAGTGTGTAATAGATGCTCAATGTCTAGATGTTTTATGTAACCATTACCACAGTGAGCCTACAGTTTAAAAGATATTATCATCTGTTCTTATCATAATAAAGGAGTAGTATTTTTGAGTAAGGATACTATCCTCTTCTGTCTTGCCAGATGACCAGCCATTTTCCTTACAATTTAAATTGAGCAACAATTTTTTTAATTGTACACCTTGGAATTATCTAGGGCAAAGCTTATTGCTGACTGGAAATCTCAAATTGTGAGCAAGCAGTCTCTTCTGGCACTAGGAGCCCTGTGTTCCTATTACTTCTGCTACCACTGTCTTCCTGTATGACAAGCAATATCATATTAATTGTTCACCTTTCCTATTAGCAAAATGTGAGAATTAATGCTTACCTTCCTTTTACTGTCACTATGGAATTTAATTAGAACATGTAAATTATATCTGAGATCTTTCCACCAAAAAAAATGCATCTCTTCAGCTAGACTTCAAAGAATTTTGACAACATATATTGTACTATATGTGTTTTACTCTTCTAGTGGTCTTTTGCAAACCTAAAGTAAAACCTTGGAAACATTTTTTGTTGCTTTTCTCTCGTACCTGGATTTAGAAACCATTCCACAGAGGGACAGGACAGTTCTGCTACTGAAATAAAATTTAAAGACGATGAACTTTTTTTTTCATTTCTTTTTTTTAAAAAAAGATTTTATTTATTTATTTGACAGAGAGAAACACAGCAAGAGAGGGAACACAAGCAGGGGGAGTGAGAAAGGGAGAAGCAGGCCCGGCTGAGCAGAGAGCCCAATGTGGGGCTCGATCCTGGGTCTCCAGGATCATGACCTGAGCCGAAGGCAGTCACTTAACCTACTGAGCCACCCAGGCGCCCCCCCCTTTTTTTTTCATTTCATCACTTCAGAGACCTCTGAGAAAATTAGATCTCTATATCCTGACAAATTAATTTCTCCATTTTGATTACTCTTTATTGGAAATAGCCTTGTAAACACGATAAAGGTTCTCCCGTCTTATTCTAAAAAGAAATATGTGTAATATAGTGGTTAAGAGCATGGACTGTGGTCTTGACCCAACCTGGGTTTAAATCCCAGCTCTGCCACTTACTATCTGAATGGCCTAAAGCAAAGCACTAAACCTCTGTAAGCCACAAGATTATGGGTCATAGGGTTACTTGAGGTTTATATGAGATCACACATATGAAACCTTATCCACAATGTGTGACACATGTTAGATGCTAAATAAGTAATATTTTTGTAATCATTAATAATGATGAATCCAATTCCTTGCCTAATGATGAGAACAAACATTTGTGAACTGTTTTCCTCACAGAAATTGAACTTGGCTTGGAAAATGGCTATTTGAAAGATGCTTCACAACATTAAGTTCTATGTAGCAATCAAGATGTTGTCCACATGGGATTAACACTATACCCTATCCTTACCCCTAGCTGAAACAGAAAAGTTAAGTGATTGGATCATTTAGTTTCTCAGATTCTTTCTAAAATATGAGCAAGTCCAGAGGAGGTTCCTAAGACCTAGATAAAATAACCTGAAGTGAAAAGTACCTTGATTTTCCCTTTGGTATCTCTGCACGGAAAAATGATTGTGTGGGCTGGGAGAAAGTAAGGGAGGCCAGCCTGCTATCTGACTTCAGCCAGGGTTTTTAAATGAAGTGTGGCTCCTCAAGACTTGATTGTCTTTGGTCTGTCTTGTAGCACCTACTCAAAGTCCAAGAGGAATACAAAAGGAAAGAAGCTGAACTTGAAAAAGTCAAGGATGACAAGTTGCAGGTGGAAAAAATGTTGGAAAATCTTAAAGAAAAGGTATATTAGCCCTCTGTGAGCCCTTGCTCTTGCCCTTCCCCCACTCCTTGGCAGTGGCAATGAAAAAGCCCAGCAAGTTCCTGCAGTAGTAACCACCCTAGAATGCTTGGCCGAGTGGGGATTAAAAGCCCCCTCTCTGGGTAATTCTTGAATCAAGGGCTCTGCCTTTAGATGTGAGTCCTTGACATATCTAAGGATTCTGAAGAGTTTACTTTCCAATGAATACAAAGTTAGTCCATCCCTAAAATTCCTCCCTCTTTCCCTCTTGGAGAAGACTGGCATGCATACCTCATTCTGGTTTCAACTTGCCAAGCAAATAACAATATAGAAAATGCAGGTGAAAAAGAGAGAGAGAGAGAGAGAGAGAGAGAGAGAGAGAGAGAGAGAGAGAGAGAGAAAGTGCGGGTGACACAGAATACCTTTAATGAAACATTTCATTGAAGGAAGAAACACAGGTACAACTGGAACATGGGCATTTCTTTGCAGACACTCCATCTAGTGTAATAATGAGCAGCTGCAGGTGAAATGGCCAAAACGCAGAGGGGGAAACATGTGGAAAGTAAATAAAAAGAGAATATTCTAATGCTTGATGATTGCAGCATGGAAGGGCAAGATGGGACTTTGCAGCAATAAGAGCTGCCAGTGAGGGCCTCTTAGGGAGTCTCCTAACATCTGGATAGGTTAATGTGTCACAAGCATGAAGCAGGTCCCCAGTCTGCTTGAGGTGTGCAAAGTCTACTGATGGTGTCTCCCAACCATACCTCCCTAATCATCTGTATGCCTGAACATTCAACTGAAGCAATCCTCTGAAAAGGAAGATCCATTGACTATAACTGCCTGATTTTAATGTCTCAGAAGGAAAAGATTAGGAGCTCAGGCCAAGAGCCAGAAATCAGCAATGCTACCGTTCCACAAGACCTTGTGCTCTTCATCTCTGGCACTCAGCTCAGGAAGATACAATGTGTACAGGCCCTGGGCGTGTTTGCCAGCAGAGTGACTTCCCCCAGAGTGCCATTAAGAACGGCAGCCTTGGTGTAGTTGAAACAAATGATTGAAAGCATTTTCTTCTGGAGGCCATTTGCAATATGCTTTTAATTCTTCCACTTCATAAAACCAGCTCACTTTCCAGTTTTGTGGGTGCTATTAAAGAAATGAGCACAATCCCAGAGAAATTCATTTATCAAGCATTTAATTGAAAAATTCCAAAGCTGCTCTGTGTAGCAGGAATCTCCTTATACTTCAGAACTGCGAAAATGTCTTGGAGCTGCTACGTAGCTGTTTTGCTTCTTGCATAATATGGAGTTCGTAACCAGAAGACTATTGATGGGCATGAGCTTATGCTAATAACTATATGCTTAGACTCATTCTCTAGGATTGACATCACAAATTAATTTAAGGGAATTTTTAGCACTTTAGTGTAAGCCACTTTCTGCTTTATAAGCTATTTCATTTGAAGAAGCAAGAGATCAAGTGGCACAGAAGAACCTTAATGTATTATGCCTTAGTCTGTTTTTCATCCTTAATCTGAATATACCACGAAGTGGCAGCTAAAGAGGATAAGGAAGGAGAGCCAATTGACAATCAGGAACATGTGAGTCAGAATGTTTTCTTCCTGTTACTGTAAGCAAAGCTTCTTTCAGAAAAAGTCATGACACTTCATTATAAACTGATCTTCTCTGGGAAGCTGATTTGTGACCAAATATTTCAACCCGACACAATTAGGTTAGGAAGCAAAGTACCATTATGTTAGACTGCAAAAATAATTCCAGGTTGAAAGGAAGGCATTAAGTTTTGGTGAGGAAGGATCTCTCTTGTTTTTGTTTGGGTTTCTTGACAGTAAACCATAGTGTGAGTTATTATCAGTGTTTGCAATATAACAGTGTGACTTTTGTCAGTCTTAACTGCAGAAAGAGCCAGCTCTTTGAATCTGCCACTAAAATTCAAGGTGATAAACATCTCTTCAGTATGCCTTCTAATTTTTTTAAATGCCAGCTATAATAAAATTGAAGTCAGGTTTCAGTAAGGCTACATTTCTATTCAAGATGGCTAAAACTTCTCAAGATGCCTTTATATCTTAAGTCAATCCCAATCCATTAAACTCTAACATGTAAGAAATGGCTTACTGGATCATTTAATGTTTTAAGGGAGTTAGAAGGAGATGTGCAACCCATGGGTTAGAAGTGAGCCAGTATTTTAAATCAAACTTGGCATGATGGTTACTGCCTGGATTGGATTCTATAAGGCCAAAGATTGAGTAGGTCATCAAGAAAGTCTACTGACAACAGCCAGGAAGCCTGTAAATCCACAGAACAACATGTCTCGCAGCATAGACAGCAACATCCTGGAAACTTTGAAGGTATCTTTAAAGAAAACAGAAGGACGCCTGTCTGTGCTGAGGGCTTATGGAAGGGAAGAAGTGCCAAAGCATTTAAGTCAGTCATGATCTGCCCCCACTAGGAGCATTTCCCCAACATTTTCTTTTCTAATAATAGTAAGACTGGAAGCAGTGATTTCTTCTATTCCTTCTTCTCAAGGCTCTCCCTTCACATTTATAACACAGAAAAGATGTTCTCAGTTCCAAGAGAGAAAGAAAAATGCATGAAAGGTCTAGACATATTTTTCAGTTTGATTGTTTGTTGTGAATTTCACCTGAGTATCTCTTAGGAAATGTACGTGCTATGCTCAGAGAGAACTTTCAATAACAAAGAAGGCCATTGAGTAATTATATTTTGGTCATGGTCATTTCTTTCTTTTTTTTTTTAAGATTTTACTTATTTGACAGAGAGAAACACAGCAAGAGAGGGAGCACAAGCAAGGGGAGTGAGAGAGGGAGAAGCAGGCTTCCTGCTGAGCAGGGAGCCCGATGCAGGGCTCCATCCCCAGACTCTGGGATCATGACCTGAGCCAAAGGCAGATGCTTAATGACTGAGCCACCCAGGTGCCCCCGTCATGGTCATTTCTTGATATGAAGTCAGGTATATCCTAACTGATAATGTCCTTATCAAGGAGAAGAGAGAGTTGATAGTCAATAAATGGAAGCTTTAGTTTTTAGTTCAAAAGCCAACAGTTGATTATTTGGAAGTAGATCAGCTACATTGTAGATTCCCTAGTCAGAGATGGGACCTGCCTTTAGCAGAGTGTGAACCTAAAATTGAAAAGAACAATCCTTTTGACAGTGGGCGGCCTGGTGTGAAATCTAGGCTCTACCTTGTCCTAGAAATGTGATCTAAGGCAATTAACCTGATTTACCTGAGCCTCAGTTTCCTTGTTTGTAGAATGGAGATAACACACACCTAACAGTGCCTAGCATCTAGTAAGCAGTAAATGTTGGGTCTGGTTCCTCAGATTACCTGTATAGAGTCAAGAATGATAAAGGCAGGAAAAAAAAGTCGCAAAGGTGAGTGTCTAAATTTTTCTGTGTTTTGGAGCCATATAAAGAAGTTTTAGATGATCTGTGATGCTTTTGCATACATTAATGTTATTTTCTGTCCTGCTCAGTCATCAAAATTGTTCAGTACTGCTTCTGGGGTACTACATTAAAAGGTTCCCTGTTACATAATCGAATCCAAGCCTCTTACCCAGTAAGGTGAACTGACCCAGGAAGCATTTTATTCCCACAGGAAAGCTGTGCTACTAGACTGTGTACATCGAGCCAGGACAGTGACTACCCTCTTGAGAAGACCCTGAACAGCAGCCCTATCAAATCTGAACGTGAAGCACTGCTCGTGGGTAAGGAACACACACATACAATGTATTAACTATGGTGGAGGGGGGAAGGGTTTTACCTAAGATGAATATACCCACCAGGCATTTATGAAGCATGACAATGCACGGACCCAGAGTCCTGAAGATGACAGGATAAGAAGAAGTATAGATTTGACAGATATGGTAATAGCAGCTCCCAGTACTCCTCAAGCTCCTGTGGTTGCTGCCACATCAATGTGTGGGTGTAAGCACAAGAGAGGGTTTGCTGGAGAAACACGTTGTACATTTTTTAAATCTCTGTGTGAGGATAGTGGAGACCTCTCACTCCCACTCGAGGTTATAGTGCGGACACTGGCAGAGAACTTTCCCAGATGAGCCTCCGGAGGAAGTATATGCCTCTCTGAAATTTTTTTCCAGGTTACTGGCAGATGACTGGGGAGGCTGTCTGTGGATTGTTGGACACTGGTGGGCTCAGATGAGATGAATGCTAGAATTGATCTCATTATATAAAAATCACCAACAGATGAGGTACCTGGTGGCTCAGAGGGTTAAGCCTCTGCCTTCTGGCTCAGGTCATGATCTCAGGGTCCTGGGATCGAGTTCCACATCGGGCTCTCTGCTCAGCAGGGAGTCTGCTTCCCCCTCTCTCTATGCCTGCCTCTCTGCCTACCTGTGATCTCTCTGTGTGTATGTCAAATAAATAAATAAAATCTTTTTAAAAATCACCAACAGAGACAAGATAGAACACATGGTTGAGGAGTCAGACAGACCTGGTTTCCCATTTGAACCTACCATTTCCTTCCTGAGCTTCAGTTCCTCCATCTGCACAATGGGCAGAATGGTATTGCCTGTCTCAAATGGCAGCTGTGACTATTAAATAAGATAATTCATGTGAATCCCTTAGCACAGTGTGCAGCCCATAGGAAGCCCTCAGTAAAATGAGAACCATTTTGCACTTACAGTATTCTGCATAAATGCTTGTTGACTTAATATTCCATTTGGAGAAGAGTGGCAGCTTGAGGTCCTAAAATATGCAGTCATTTCCAAGGGACTGATACTGGGCCTCAACAGACTGCCTTCTAGGAAGCTGAAACCCACGGTGGCCCCACCCCAATCTCAGAAGTTCTCCATACTGATTGGCTTCTGCATATTTTGAAGATTTATCTGCCTTCTTTGGTAATGGATGTTGTAGTCAGATTTAGCACTTTGATATGTTAATAAAAATGCACAAGGGGATCTGCCATTGAGTCTTCAAGAATAGTGACAACTTATTCCCATTTTACAACTCAAAGTTCTTTAACAAATTGGCATGGCAACAGGGAGACTTGTCAGAGAAGAGCTGGGGGTAGAAGGAAGCCTCTGTGAATGGATAGTTCTAGAAACATTCTTAAGATAAGTGTTTTTTTGTTTTGTTTTTTAAAGAAGTAGTCTTGGGCTGACAGAGAGAAAGGAAAATCTGTTTTTTAAAATGGTTCTTTGGGTGTGCACCCACAGAAACTGCTTAGTGTTTTGAAACCTATGGAGTTATTTCTCGGCATTTGATAGACAGCCTGTCTTGGCTGTAGCACCTAGCATTCTCTTGGACATGAACTGTCTTTTTTAGAATTTAAGTTTTTCAGCTTGAGTCAGTGTATAGCAATTCAATGTACTTTGTCATTTAAGAATCACATAGTGTTATAAGTAATAGCATCCATTTCAAACAGATTTTGAACTCTACCATCAGCTCCTCCTGGATTCCCCCAGCCCACCTCGTTGCCCAGTGATTTTTGGAGGATTTTTACAAAGAACTGATTTGAACTTCAAGCTACAACTCAAACTGGTGATATTATCAGTCACTTGAAGGAATAGACAAGTTTATAAACCAAATCAAATTTGGCTTTTATTTCCTAGTGGTTCTCAGCAAATTCAATTCTGGGTCTATGTGATGTACTTAAGATCTTATAAAAGGAGAGGAATTCAAAAAAATCTAAAGAAAGAAATAGTAGGCCTTTGAATAATTTATGTTCTACCTGTTGCCAGAGATAAAAGTATTAGAACAATTAGCCTGATGTCTGGAACAATCAAGGCAGTACATATAGCTTCCAATCACCCCATAGTTATGCTGAGTAAAAATTATGCACATTCCCAGAGGCTCTAAACTTCTATTGTTTTTTAAAGACTTTATTTATTTATTTGACAGAGAGAAATACTAGAGAGGGAACACAAGCAAGGGGAGTGAGAGAGGGAGAAGAAAACTTCCTACGGAGCAGGGAGCCCAAGGCGAGGCTGATCCCAGGACTCCAGGATCTTGACCTGAGCGGAAGGCAGACGCTCAACAACTGAGCCACCCAGGCGCCCCTAAGCTTCTATTAAAAAAATGTGTTACTTAAAAAAAAATGTGTTAATTGAAGAAATTTAGAGCTCTAAGCACAAACAAATGCTAGTGACCACTTGAGTAAATGAAATGTTTGGCTTTTCTTTACAGAGCTACTCATAGGATAAAACCAAATATAACCAGCAGATTCTCTTGTGAGAGGCATGAAGTGAATCAGGCAAAGTACCTGATTTGTGCTTTTACCACAACACCAAGACATTATTAATGCATAAGAAGCTCAAGTCCAATTTAAAGAACTGCAAAAGGCCAGCGCAATCTAAATTCATTATAAAATTCTAAATTCATTGTGAAATGTAGAACGCAAATGGTCTTTAGCCATCATGAATGATAGAAGTAACTCTTCCAATGCCAGCTTTTCTACATGCGATATAGTGTTGTGACAGGCAGTATATACAGTGGGTTGTTGTACAGATTAAATGAATAAAACATAAACTTAGAATAGTGCCCAGTATGTAGTATGTGGTACATGTGAGTTAGCTCGCATTTCAAAGAACATAATGCTCAAGTGTAACCCCCATGGTATTGTCACTATAGGGATTATTTCCACATTTCTTCATGTCCACCCATTTGGAGCAAGCATTGAATACATCTGTTCCTACTTGCACCGTCTAGATAATAAGGTATGTGGGGTCCTGGAATGGGCATGCAAGGGGATGGAGGGCCATTCTTCAAGCATAAGTAAGTCGTTAGTAATCACTCTAAGGAAATTTCCCTTACCTATTCTCATTGCAATGCAGTACTGAGCTTCTCTCTTGCAAGTGTGGTAACCGGCTGCTTCCATTTGCCTGGGACTGAGGGGCTTCCTAGGACTCACGACTTCCAATGCCAGAACCAGGAAGTCGTGGGCAAACCTGAATGAGTTGTCCACCCTCCTTCCAAGTTACTTCTTAGAAGAATTTTACTCCTCTCTTTTAATTTCTATGTAAGCAGCAGATGACCCACTATCTCTCACCAGTCATACTTTTGTACTGGGCCTTTAAGCCATTAGCAAATGTTAATGTTCAGAACTAGAAGTCTTACTCCAGCCATCACTGTCACCACTGCCATTACCTATGTTGAAATGATCAAGGCAGAGGCCAAAACAAAACAGAAGAAACAATAAGTCTGTGATATGGACTCAAGTTCTGCTCCCAAATGATCTCATGGGTCACTTCCTTCCCTGGATGATGTTCTATGGGGGACCTCACAAAGCATCAGGGGCAAGGGTAAGTATTAGTTCCCTAGAAAGTTAAAGATGCCTCAGAAAAGTAGGAGGGGACTCTTGACTCCTCAGAATAAATAAGATAGATTTTTTTTTCAGAAGCTACATTCAGTGAGATGCGCTTGTGGATTGTAGTCACTATTTCACAGGACCTGGGACTCTCAAGATGTGGCCACTGAAATGCAGATTCCTGAGAGCTGGATGTCAAGCCACTTAAGCCTATATCCTCTTAATAGAGGCACTTGCCCTTGTGGGCATCCAGCTGTGGTGATGCACTTCTTGTGGCATTTGTTTTAGTTTGAGCCAGCACACCCCTCCCATATAGCTCTGGGAAGTGATACCATTCTGCAATTAAATAGCCCATTTGGCAGCGAAGGGAGGGACTGAATGTGAGCACCAGGACCAAGTGGTAGGTTGAAGTGGTATGAAATTGAACTATATGCCAGTAAAAATGATCTGGCTCTTTTTTTAAAATCGTAAAAAAAAAAATAATGCATACATTTTAGAAAGACACTGAATGGAAAGTGAAAGGGACCCAGCCCCACCCTTCCAGGATGAACACTGTTAACAGTTTGGCCTATCTTCTTTCAGGCCTTTTTCCGTATGTGTGCTGTACCTATATTGTATGTATGCATCTATAAACATTGTATATTTATATTTTTTGGAATGGAGATCACTTAACTGGCCACCGTCTACTACTAACACTAGGAAGAAAGCATGACCTCACTCCTACTCTTGGCCCATTTTCTTCTGAGCAGCTTCCTGCCAGAGTAATGACAGGGCCTCCCAAAGACAGCCTGCCGTGATGCCACAGAATTGCTGCGGGCAGAGGCTACTCTGTCCAACTTCAGTGTGAAGGCAACTGAGGGTTTCTCTCAGGATCTCCTAGTGCTCTTCAGTCAAGCCCTAGTACCCAGGTTCACAGTTGGGAGGGTTGCTACTCATGTCAAGATGACCACCTGAAACAAGTCCTAAAGGGGTCCACAGATTTTTTATTTTATGTTCATGTGTGTGTGTGTGTGTGAGAGAGAGAGAGAGAGAGAGAAGTGGGGAGAGGGAGACCATGCACAGAAGTAGAAATACAGGGCATTTCTTATTTCTGTCATTTTTCCTTTGCAAAGCAGTGCATGTGTGAAGAATTCTGTCCTGCCTCCCTCCCCTCCCGAAAGGCTTTGCAGCTTCAGTAGGCCTGCACACAGCAGCAGCGGCACCGATGAACTGTCGTTCAGCTGGCCACAAACCCAAGCCTGTCCACACGGTTGACACTAGCTCTTTTCATTAGAAAGCTCAGTGGTGATCAATCCCCAGAATGTGATGCAAAGTGCAAAAAATTAGTCACAAAAGACTGTATATATCATATGATTGCGCATATATAAAATTTCCAGAAAATTCAAAACCACAGCAAAAAAAAAAAATCCTAGTCAGGGATTGGGAGGGACAATTGACTACAAAGGGGCATGAAGGAGCCTTCTGTGGGTGATGGAATGTTCAAAACCAAACTCTACACATAGAGTAGGTGAATTTGTAGCACGTAAATTATTACCTACCTGCAACAGTTATGAAATCCGCACAAGGGAAGCTCAGGGAACTCTGTCCTCAGGCTGGAACTGCTTCTAAGTGGAACTCCTCTGTCTGGCCCACAGATCTGCACCAGTGATGTGGAGTGTCTCATGGGCAGGCTGCAGCACACCTTCAGGCAGGAAATGACTGGGGTCGGAGCCAGTCTGGAGAAGAGGTGGAAGTTCTGTGGCTTTGAGGGCCTGAAACTGACCTGAACGCCACAGCCTCACAGCCTGAGCTCCTGCAGAGAAATGTGCCATAGACACGCCAAGAAAGTCATTTGTATTCTCAGTGGTTTCCATGTGGGAAGTGCTTTAAAACTACTGGGTCATTCCCAGAATATCTTGTGCATTAAAATAAGGATCCTAGAGCAGCACCTTGAGCTACAGACCCTAAAAAGACATGGACTCAAACCCTCAAGCGCTCTAACTTGCTCCCCTTCTGTCAGTGGCTTGTCTCTTTTATTAGTGACATTGAAAAAGGCCTGAGGCTAAAGAGTATTGGGGGTGTTTTCAGTATCTGTACTACTGTCCTAGAGTTTGGAATTTTTTTAAACATTGTTAATTGAAGTGTTTTGATGATTTGTACGTGATTTGTGTTTCAAAACTTCTCTTCACATTAATGTTGCTACTGGTGAGAGGAATGAGAGGAGCACTAGGTACTCCACAACTGGCATGGCCTTTCCAGTCCCCAGTAAGCCAGTCAGTGAATAACACAGCGTCTTCTAGGAGGTGCCTGACCAGGCTCCCCTTTAAAAAGAGAAAGCATGGTTTGTGGCTTTTTACAAGTGTACTGTGAACCAAAAGTTGACAAATGGTGCAGTGTTATTTTCTCTAATATATCAGATTTGCAACATCTAGATGTATTCACAGATAGCAAGTGTCCAGTATGACTGGCATGTGTTTGTGCTGTCAAGAGTCACCTTGTAAACAGTCTGCTCTTAAAGGGGGGCATATATAGATTTCGACGAATTAAAACACACGTGTGTCCATGTGCACATGCACGTACACACACACGCATTGGCAGAAGAGATTTGTTTTAATATGCCTTCCCTCTGGCCTTCTTAACGAAATCTGTTGGTCCCTTTTCTTCTGCTATCAGCGTGTTGAATTGCAGACTATGTTCCACTGTAAATACTATGTTCACTTCAAGCTGAATGTTTGCAAACAGTTGACGTATTAGTAGAAAATTCTTTGTAATGAGCCAGGGTGTGTGAGGCTTCCTGCAAAGAGCTCAGCTCCACCTGGAGCACTGATGACCAGGGCATCTCCAGTTCTATGGTGTCCACCAGCAAATTGCAATGGCAGAGTGTACGTGGACCAGTCAGGAAGTCCTGCTTGATGAACACGAAAGGAAAAGGATGAGGATTGGGGGCTAGTATCCTGAGGCACAGGTGATCTTTTCTTCTGTGGTGTTGCTGATGCTTATGGTAACACAACATGCCCTCCCTTGAGTCTTCATTCAGAATAAAAGAATGTGCTAAGTAAGCAAAGCCAATGAAGAGTATTTCAGGAAAATACTTTGTAAATGATATGTCAGTAGTGTTTAAAGTTGTATTTTTCAAAGATAAATATTTCTTTTTTATACCTCAAGTTGGTGTTCTGTTTTGAATTACTTGCTCCCTAATCCTTTAGTGAATCATCTCAATTTCTTCTTTGGAGTACCAGAATGTTGAAAGAAGATGCTAAACCTTTGCCTTGACAACTAGCAATAGGGCCCCACAGCAGCTCAGTCATGCCGAAAGCTGGCTTCCCCCTGAAGCACCCAGCGGTGGCAGGAGCAGGGAGCTAGGATTATTTTTACTCTAGCCTCCTCCTGGAAGAATCCTGCCTGCCATCAGCATTACAGAAGTCTTTGATTTGTCAATGGTAGAGGGCCTAGAATGCCTTATTTTAATAATATCTCTGAAATCAAGGGAAATTTGCCACTTATCAATTATTTCTTATTTAAATAAGTTAAATACCATGACATTTTAAAACAACAAATTTTATTTTTTTTTTATTTTTTATTTTTTAGATATTTTTTTTTATTGTTACTAAATTTTTTTTTCCAGTGTTTCAAGATTCATTCCCCATTCCCCACACCCAGTGCTCCCCGCTTTAGGTGTCCCCAGTACCCACCACCAGGCTCTCCCATCCCTCCACCCCC